>JAAGNO010026421.1:15273-28379 GCA_033439905.1 Ceryle rudis
CCTGGATTAAGTCTTAGCCAGCTGCTTCTAACCAAAGTTCTGTTTCCAAAGTTCTGTATTTCATCAGCTGATTTTGTCTAGTGGTTTTAATATTTCTCCTGTGAAACAAGGCTCAATTCTTGCCTCTTATTCCTAACAGGTAACATCTGATACCATTTAGGAATTAAATGGTTCTCTTAATCAAGTAGAAAGTACATTTTTTAACCACTACCACAAAAACTGGGTCTTTAAAAGGGTTGAATGCTTTAGGGAAATGCTGTAGGTGAAGGCATATATTTGAATACCTGATGATATTATGTTACTGCTAGATCTAATAAATAACATTTGATTCACTGTCCCAAGGTGTTATGCCAGCAGTGATTAAATTTCAGTTTTGGTGTGAAAATTACTGGTTTGGGGTTTTTCTTAAAGGTCAGTATTTCAGCAATTGCTTGCCTGCAAAGGATCTATATGGAAGGGAAAGCAGAATTAGGTATCATAGGTCACGTCTCAGTCCTTAAGCTCCTGATGGAGCTGAGACGTAACTTGCCTTCCTCTCTGCTCTCAGTACTGATGTTAACCCAGTTTTCAGAATCTGAACAGCTGAAACATTGTCCATGCATATCCCCCTCTATGTCTGTTGTGGTTTTCTTCATGTTGCAGCTTTAGCATGCAGAGATCAGTGTTGAAAAATTCTTTAATTGCAGTTTTTTAAAACAGAAAACATTAGCAAGGAAACTAAAGATAAGGAATTGATTATGTATGTTAATAAGGACCTGGAGGTGCTATTTAATTCATCTGTCTGAATTTAGACATATTTTGATTGTGCCATTATGATACCAGTCTGATACTGTTCAGGAAAGACACATATTGTAAAAATAAGGACTATTTTTGTGTTCATCTGTTTCAGAACTTTGTGATGCAAACATAGTACACTGAGAAACAACGTATCTTAGCAGACATGTGCTAACAAATGATATGCTTACCCTGAGGTATTCTTGTTCTTTATGGTGGTATCAGTAAAGTCTCTGCAAAATTTCCCTAGAGTTTATTAGTATTTTTCCCTTAATTCCTAACTGCGTCACTCCTCAAAGTCATGTTCCATATTCAAAACTTAAGAAGAACATGTTTTCCTAGTCCATAAAAAGGGTAAAATACCCCAAGATTTTATTTTGTTGTTGTTTTCTTTTTGTATAAAAAACCCAGTACCCGTTCAGTTCACATTGTCTGAAAGTCTACAATGAGGTTAAGAGAACAACACAGAAGTATGAAAAAGAGTAATTTTTTTCCTGGCCTGTATTTTTTTATGCCATATTTCACATATTTCCCAAGATAAGCAGAGCTCTATTTTAGTTTAGGGAGGAGGAATGGGGTAAGAAAAGCCAAATGTAGAAGGATACCAGGAAATCAGAAGGTCTTTGTGAGACCAATGTAAGAATGCCAAAAAAGCAATAGGACTTCTACTAATATGGTGGATTTGTTAGAGGATAGGCTTTTTGCACATTTACTACATGATAAATAATTAATACGTCTGTCTATAATATTTAAAGTACAGCGTGCACCAAAAATAGAAAATGCATTTGCATATATAATAACACAGTTATCTATAAATATTTAGTTTATTGGAACTGCTTTGATGAAAAAAAATTACCTTGAAGAAAGAATGGGAAGTGTAGATTAAAATAAAATTATATTCAGGATCAAATTTCCTCTGCAGAAGGACTTGTCTGACACACTCAGTCCTACATTGTCCTCTCCTGAGGTTGCCAAGAAGTGGGTGGAACAGCATCTGCAGTGCTGACCATGTTGTACAGGTACCCACCACATTGGTCTGGGGTTGGGGAGACCAAGTCTTTTGAGAAACACCACAAAGAATCTTTTACTTGCATCCATTTGAGACGAATTTGGTATTGCAATTGCAAATCTGATTGGTTTTTTGAATGTTCTTGATTAGTACTTTTTATTATGTATTTCAGTAGGCAAGAAATTTTCATTGCAAACGTTTCCTATTCTGTTCACGCTAGGAAATGACTCTTCATCGGTCCAGCTCTTCCATTTGCTGAGCATAATATTATGTACATCAACAGTAGGAAAAGTATTTACATCAATATTAGGAACCATATCAGTGGCTGTAGTTGTGGTTCTGTCATCAATGCTACCTATTTTCCTTGTAGGTTTTATTAGTTGAAACTTCTGCAAAAGCAGATTACTTCTCAGCTTTATAATAAAAATATTTCTTATGAGTACCTAAGAATTTAAAATAGCTTTGTACTATCCTAACATTGCCTTTATATGTAAAGTAGTAAGGAGTAGTATAACAATGATGACTCATACTAGTATTTTACATTTGTTCATCAGATGGAAAGTCGCATGGAGTGCCTTGAAAGGTGAGATGCAAGCATTAACAATATTCAGGTCAGTCTGCATAAGTCATTTGGTTTTTAGAGTTGCCATGTTGGCAACACAAAACATTTTTAATTAAAAAAAAAAAAAAAAAATCACTTTGCATTTTTTCTGCTAGCTCATTTGATCAGATACTTGAGCTTAAAGAAATCAGTGAAGTTGAGGAGTATGTTAATTTGTATCATCTGAATCCTCTGACTTCAATCTTCCGAATAAGCTTTTAATAACAGCCAGAACAATGAAACAAGCATATAACACATTTGCCAGACACTTTAACTTTAGCAGTTCCAGTGCTACTCATGGCAAATGGAGACATAAATAACTTCTTTACAATGTTATACACCTGGTACACAATTAGTTTGCTTCTGACAAGCTCATTAATACAGTAGGTATCACCATTTGTTGCCTTTCTTTCTGCTGCACTATTTTATTTCTTTGATCATTGCCTGACAAAGCATTATTAATATTTCATTTCTTCATTCTGTGAGTCCCTTGAAAAAAACAATGAGTCCATATCTGTAATTTAACTTGACTTCTTAGTGACACATTTCAGTCAGTGAAACAGCTCACATAGCAGTGAGCATAGCACAGGCTTTGTGGATTATCCCCATCTTTAATGTAAAGGGAAATGAAACTTAAATTCCAAGACTGCAGTAAGGTGAACTTTTGTAAACTTTATGTAAGCTAGTATGCAAAGTTTGACCGATAGCAGAATTTTTTTCTGGCTTTCCATGAGTTCAAGTACAATAACATAGGAGACATTATGTATTCTAGGGATTAAAATGGGAATAAAACAATTCATTTACTCTATAATCTATGTTCAGGTGATGTCACTTACTGTTTGCAGATGTCTTTGAGCATAATTTTCATCCATCCAAGACCAAAATGTATGTTTCAATATGTGCAAATCCAAGGGCATAAACATTTCATTTAATAAGAAATTCCCCAGGTTTTTTTCTGCTTTAGTTTCTATTACTGTTGTGCTTTAGATTTACATTTTTGTAGAGCAGAAAATTTCAGCCGTACTTTCTAGGGACATTAAGCTTGTATTTAGTGGAGGTACCTTTGGGATTAGAATTCTGAGTGACAGCGCAAAAAAATCAGAGGTATTGGAGACCTCTGTATATGATTGACAAGAAAAGCATTGAATTGCTTAAGAGTGTTTATGGTGGCTCAAGGCATAAGGCTATGTATTTTTTTAACTGTCTTTTCTGATACACTGTGCAAAATACTGATGTATTTTGGTTTTGTTTTGCAGCAGAATCATCTGTAGCCCTTAAAATAAATAATGGAAAAGTTAAATGGATATAGATTGTAGCATATTTCCAGGGGAAAAAAGAAACCCAAAAAGGAATATAATAATAAAAAATCCCTTGTGGAAGGTGATTTTCTCATTATTTTGAAGTGGAAAATTGTTTCATTATCTGAATTGAACAACTTCTTTTTCCTTTTGTGATTTACTTGCTTGTTTTTCTGACAAGCTATTATACATAGAGAAACTTTGTTCACCTACTATTCTCTGTAGGATACAGTGAGTCATTTAGTTTAACATTTATTTTATACAAAGTACTTAATTCCACTCACTTGTTTGGCGTGGGTGTAACATGTGCTTGAATGTTGTGTAGGTAGCTCTTGCACTCTGAGGGGCACAATGCTGGTTTATCAGATGGAAGAAAGATGGTGTTTTTATGGGAAGCTCTCAGCTGCCTCTTAGCACCCACCATACCCATGGCTAGGACGACCACATATTCCTCCTCCGTCACTTCTAGCAAACCAGTGACGTGGATCTTTGTTCCAGTCTTGTCTCCATTTAAAATGTATTCCCACACTGCCATTAGTTTCTCAGTTAGCACAGGGAATGCTGAATGTAATGAAGATTTGCCGCTAATGTAAATCTCTGTGGTGAATAGTTGTAACCAGTTACTTTAAAACTTCAGTATATGTAAAGAAACCCATATTTTATAGTTTGTCATCCACTGAACTGTCAACAGATGCAATTCTCATGAGAGAATATCACAACAGAGATCTCCTGAACCTTCTGAAAACCTTGTCCCACTGAGGACCTCAGTGGGAGTTGAGAGGATATTTATTGTTCTTGAGTTGCTGCTGGTTAAACTGGGTTCATGGTAGGTGGTAAGTATTTGAAAATAAAACTCATGTATTTTCTCACCTAGCCATCTGAAATTTACACTGCAAGAGTCCTTAATGCTGGCTTTTCATGAAGGCTCTGTAGTATAATCCTGTGGGAATATCCTTCTTTAATCGGTGTGGGTAAACATGGTGGATTCACGAGTGTAATGTTCATTTAAAAGAAGAGTATAGTACAAGTTGAGTAAGTAACAGATCTATGTTAAAGAATCTGTAAATGGTAAACTTTGTGGGAAAACAATCACAATAGACATTTGTATTTTACTGTTAAACATGTAGAGATGAGATTTCTGAAGCAGGTTGATAACATTTTAAATTCACTTTGAATTTCTCTTTCTTAGTTCAAAAAATCCATCTCTACTGCTAGGGAAAACTCTACACAAGCAACATAAATATCAGACTCTTTATGTATTCACTGTGCAGCACCCTCTAAACACCCTGTCTACATTCTTCAGTCTAAACTGGTCTCCTGGGATACTCTTTTCTTTAACAGTCTCCTCAGACTTCAGTGGGACTCCACGGTGTAGTAAGCTTTACACCTGGGAGTAAACATTTGCAAAATTTGGTCTTGAATTAAGATGCATACAGAGAGGTATAGACTGCAACACAGGAAAAAGAAGGATGAGAGAAATTATAATGTCCTTTTCAAATAGTACTTTATCATTTTAACTCAGTTTACATTTGTAAATGTTGAATAGGAGTATAAGGGATAAATGGGAAAAGTATCCTATACTTTTCCTAAAAGGTTATTTTGGAGTTTACTGGACTTTTACTTCACGTAATGCAGAAAATCATGCTTTTTGGAATTTGAATCCTGTGTTTTACAACCTATCCTTCTCAGTAACTTCACAGAAAGATACCATCTTAACTCAGTGTAGATTTCTCAATTCCTGAAACAAATAAAAAAATCTGCTTTTACCGTAATATTAATGCTATTTTCCCAATAATTGTAAACAAATCTGGCAATACCTTCCTACTGGTTTTCTACTTACGGGAAAACAAAATGTAAGAAAATATATAATCTCTTTATGCTAGAAACTCTCACTTTTATGTTTTTGGTATGCCATAACAGGTAGGGCTGCAATAAACTTGTGAGTGAAAACAGAATGTGAAGACAGAATGTAGTGGAGAGACTGAGAACTTCTGTAACTACCGCATATTCATCTGCCTCTTCAGTGAAGTTTTTCCATGCTGACCACAAAAGTGTTTCAAGTAAAGCTGCTCTATTTACTATGAAAACTAAACAAGTGAAAACAACTATGCTGAGCCAAAGATGGGAGAAGAATTAAGCTTTCAGTGAAGACTCCAGAGAACAGATAAATTAATCTCAGAAGTGCTTATGTGTTACAGTTTAGAGAAGTTAGACACTGGACTTCATTGTGAGATGGAGAACTTTTAGCTGTAAACAAAAAAACTGCAGGCCACGGTGAATTTAAAGCTTAACGAAAATGGTGAGAAAAGAAGTATAATTTCATTGCCAAGTAAAAGAAGGATATCATACAACTGCAGAACTATAGAGAAAGGAAAAAAAAAAAAAAAGATAAAAAGACTTAGAATCATAGAATTGTCAGAGTTGGAAGGGACCTTAAAGATCATCTAGTTTCAACCACCCTGGAGTCAGAATTTTTTAATCTGACTTCATGTAAATCCACTGTCAGTTTGTAAATCAGCAAGAAAGAGTTCTTGTTGGTGTGGGATGCAGTTAGCTGGTGCAATTACATGTCTGTGGCAAACTATTTAAAATAAAGGAGAAATCCACCTCAAAGAAGATTCTCATCAACCTTTCTGTATTCCATGCAATTTCCCATTTTCACAGTCAGGCATCTTAATATCACTGTGGTGCACTATGGAAAAGTCAGCTCATCATTGCATCCCAATAAACTGTAGCTTCATAAAAATACCATCAATTAAAGACATTCATCTCTCAAATCTATACCACTTCATTTTCTCTCAGCTATTGCCAAAGGAAAAAGTGAATTAGACCAGCCCGAACGTTTACTTACAATAGCTATGTATAGCAAACTGTTGGGGTTTGTTTTGTAGTTAGGTCACTTAGCTGAAAAAAAAAATAGATTTTGGAGAGAAGTTTACAAGTTGTTTTATGCACCGAAAGCCATATGGTTTTGAAATTTTGAAATCACTGTCAACTGCAAAGACAAGCAAACAATTTTGCACAGAATTTACTTCATTAATACAATCTGGTTTGTATGCAAATGTGAAAATCCATTTGTTCATCAAATAAGAGTATGTAAAATAGCATTTTCAAAATTCTCATAATTTGACAGACATTATTATGGTCTGATTTCCATTATTTCCATTTGTCTGTAGAGTGATGAGGAGAAATTTGCAGCGTCTTTTGAATACTAATGGTTTAGTGATACAGTAGGGTAAGTCTTTTGGTGGCATTGCAGGTTACTACATATAAACGTCTTGTCTTTTTGCTATTTTTGGTTTTTGCAGTAGTGTTGACTATTCCTGCAACTCTTTTGTTACTTTTATATTGT
Organism: Ceryle rudis; assembly: GCA_033439905.1. Lineage (NCBI taxonomy): Eukaryota > Metazoa > Chordata > Aves > Coraciiformes > Cerylidae > Ceryle > Ceryle rudis. The sequence goes on from JAAGNO010026421.1 coordinate 22,308, forward strand.
TATGTCTAATCATTGTATTATACATTACTTTGATTGGCCTAAATCAGAGATATTAATATGAGCCAACCATTATTGAACTTGCTTTTCCCCACCACTCGCTCCCATATGTACAGTTTATTGAAGTGAATGATGGAAGGACACCAATGTAAGATAAATCAATTACTTGATTCAGGATGAAATTAAGATGTTAGTCCTTCCTATCTGCATGAAAATTACTCAGCCATGCAAGCCATAACATTAATGAAATATGAGACTGTGACTAAGTGTCACTAATTTATTGTGCTTCCTTTTGTCCCCTCTCTCTAATTTTATACTCTCAAGCAAAAGAGCCATCCACTGTGGTCTTGTTCTGCAGCGACTGTGCTTTTCTGTGACAACTAATGCAGTGTCAGAGACAATACACTTCTATATGATCATAAATCAAATCAAGTCAACAAGCCTTGTGCATGTATTAAAACATGCTATTTTCTGATGCTTCATGAGCACAGAAAATATGGGATCTCTTCTTCATTGCTTTCTGACTACAGTACAGTGTTGTTTTGACATCATCTAAGTAAGATACTGATACAATCACATCTGATATAAAGGATGTGCAGTTCAAAAGAGAGAAAAATCATGAAGTAAAAATGTGTTGAAATGTATTACTGGGATTTTTTTTCTGAATGATACCTGTATGGTATTATCTTCACTCCCTGTAATCTGATTGGATTTGTTACCATGGGTTTTTTTGAGGGAAAAAATCTTATACCTGCTTGAATTTTAAAATAATCAATGGCTGAGGTTGTTTTGTATTCTTACCATCAATATCTTTTATTTGACATACACCTAAAAAATTCTTTATTACTGGCTATCTAATCTTGATAGGTTGCTTCTCTTTTACCCTGGGCAGTGTTTGTACTGCCCTGCTTAGTTGAAAGCATCTGATGAGCTGGTACAAATAAAAGAAAACCAGCATAGTTGCATGTCTCCCATACTGAAGTGTCACTGAAAAGTATCCTGTAGTACAGGAGAGAGAAATCAGGTAGTTTATAGGCACAGCCCGTGAGTAGAAATATTTTTTTTATAACTTGTAAGAACTTCATTTGCAAAGATGGCAACATAGCATAGTTACAGTACTGTACTGGAAATGCTTTAGGAGAGATCAATATGTGAACACTGTTCCCACTGCAACTGCAAGGAGAATTCTTGTGATTAATAATAAAAAAATGGATTTATGTGATGGCAGTGGTTTCAAATGATAGCTCTCAGGCAACCCTGTAGAAAGAAAAAGCTGCCATGTTAGATGAGAAAGTCCAGTATTGACCCAGGCTGATAAAATATTTTTCTTTATCTATTAAGAAGTCTTACTACATAGATGCTATGCATAAAAGTTTGGCATTTCTAACATGGTGAGAGTCCCAGTGGATGCAATTCTTTTTTTATTACAGAAAGTCAATTCTCGCTCAGTCTCGTTTGCTGTTTTGACAATGTATGTGAGCAGAAAACTGGACACAGAAGTAGAGAAGTATAATTCTCTGTTTTTCTGAGTCTAAGGCTACTGAATAGGTATCATTGTATCCATGTCCCTTGAGTAAAAAGCACTGCAAAAACTTACTGGAGCGTGTTTTTGGTGTGCAGCCTCCTACTGACAGCTGCAGAGAGAAATGTCTTCTGGCCTTTTTATCCCTTCCTCTTGCTGTGTGCTTTTCCTATCAACTACCTCATAAATATTTTCCTCTAACTGGCACAGAAGATGCGCCTGATGAGCCTTGCTCAGGACATCATCAGAAATGAGACACATAATTTTAATCTGCACTGAGAGAAACATCGACTTTAAGGCAGACAGAGGCTCGGTGTGAATACCAATCATCTTCCTTAATTTGAGAACTTCACAGTCCCTCTTGTTCTCAGATTTCAGTCATATGCTTGATGTTTCATGACTATTTCCTATTTATTCATGCTAGTGCCAAACGTAATCCTTTGTCACCAATAGTTTGTATCCCTGATCCACATTGTAGATGGTCTTCATATCTATAAAGTCTTCCTTGCAAAGATGTCTCTATTCTGCACATCTCTGGGCTTGTCTCGTTATGCAACATATCACTAGTATGCTGAAGTGCTTCAAGTTTCCAGATTTGGCTTAAGATTTCTGCAAGAATTCTGTCTGTCATTCCACAAGGATAGAGGAAATTCACCATGTTAGGCATTAACATTGAATGGGAGGGTACTTCTCAGACCAGGACAAATCTCCTTTCTTGCTAAATTTATCCTGATGGACCCTTCCTTCATAAGGAGGGAAGAAAGGCATACATATTCCATGTTCATATTTCTGCTGCTTGTTTACTAGTTAAGATATTTATTTAGGATATTTCACAATAAAACTAAGATAAGGGTTTTTTTTGTTCTAAGTAGGCTGGGAAGGATAGTGATATAAGTAATTGTAATTTCCCCACTTAAAAAAAAAGGTCTAATGTAAAGCATGTAAGAAGTGCTGACAGTGGGGTGGTCTGGAATTGTGATTACATGAATTACTGCATTTGGGATTTGAAAACGGAACAAGTTAGCAAAAAAGGGATCCTAACTGTACTGGTATTTCTAAACTACATAATCTGAGTCACAGAGACTGGTGAAAAAATGTGCCTTTTGTCTGTGACAGCAAAGATTAGCCGAAAAGCCACAGATCATTTTTACAGCACATTTATCATATTGCAAGATAATATTGGTTTCATCCCAGGGATTTTTAAAGCTATACTTTGTTTTTTGCAGGGGACAATTCTATAACTTTTTCTTATTTAAGGGAAAGCATAAACTTGCTTATGGGTGGATGTTTAAGCGTTATACAATATGACTTCAACCTTTTCCTGCAATTAGAGCCTAATCCAAAACACTGAAGTACATTATCAATTTATGCTTAAGTGGAGCATTTTTTTCAACAAGCCTATTCATCTACATAAAATTAAGCACATGCTTAAGTGCATTGTTGAACCAGGGCCAGAGTTATTATGATGAAGCGAAAAACCCCACAAGAAACATCTAACAGACAGTATTCATATTTCTTGGATTAAAATGTTCATTTCTAGAAGAGGAAGAGTTTAAATATCAGTTAGCTTCAGGCACAGGTGAAGCAGGCAGCTGCTTAGGACATAGCTGTTGAAAGCTACGGGTTGCTTGCTTTTTCTAGGACAGAGGAGATGAGATTGATTATTCCAGCAGTATTTGCAGCTTGATGGGGCAATTCCCTGCAGATCCTGCTGAACTGAGGGGTCAAGCTACCAGGAGCAGCAACTACCGCTGTGGATGATGAAGCTGCCTGAGACAAAGAGGTCTTTGGTTCCTGACGGCTCTGTCCTGAGGGTACTTAGCAGCCCTGGGTGAAGTGAGGAAGGAGCTGAAAAACCAACAGACCTTACTCACAGCTGCTGCCCACTTTCAGTCCCACACCCAATCTCCCCACAGACTTGTTTTTTTTCTCTTTCTGAAGAGAAAACTAAATCCTAAAATTTCCATTTCAACCTTCTTCCAGGATATTTTTGCTTGCATATTATGTTTTGCCAATGCTTCTAATAACCTTTGACATCTGGACTCAGTGCTCTTTCATTATTGTTTTTGGTGTTATGAGTCACAGGGGTTAAAATTTCTGCTCTTATGACTTGCTTGCTGTTGCATGAGGGTGGGGACACATGTAGCAGCAAGAGCACTGCCGTGTTGTGTAGGCACTTCCATTGGATAGATTCATAGTGTAGGGTGCATTGCTGCAGAGCAGAGATTAAGTATCTGGTTAAGGAGAGCTGTGTGGTCTGGGCCATCTGTTGAGCCATCAGGCTCATGTCCAGGCTTGCTACAGCTCCTACAAAGTTCAAAGGGTGCCTCAGGATGGAAGTGAAACTTGGTCTTGCTGTAAATTATTCAGCTAAGTTTTTGATGGCAACAATATGTAAAGTAAAACATTGATAAGTGTGCAGTATTGATAGGACTGGAGTGCAACCAGGTACAATCCTGAACAAACGCTAACTTAGGAGGAGTGCGGATTCCATTGTGAAACCTGGAGGTAACATGGGAAATTGAGCACTTCAATCTGAAGGGTGGGTGTCAAATAGAAGAAGCCAATCTCTTTTCTGCAGTGCCCAGCAATAGGACAAGGAACAATGGGCATAAACTTGAGCATAGGAGGTTCCACCTCAGCATGTGGAGGAACTTCTTTACTGTGAGGGTGACAGAGCCTGGCCCAGCCTGCCCAGATTGTGGAGTCTCCTTCTCTGTAGACTTTCAAAACCTGTCTGACAGTGTTCCTGTGTGACTCAGCTTTGGTGAGACTGCATCTCCAATACTGTGTCCAGTTCTGGGCCCCTCTCTACAGGAAGGATGTTGAGGTGCTGGGGAGGGTACAGTCAGGCTACCTAGCTAGTAAAGGGTTTGGAGCATGTCTCTTATGAGGAAAGTCTGAAGGATCTGGGGCTGTTTAGCCTTGAGAAAAGAAGTCTGAGGGGAGACCTTATTGCTCTCCACAACTACCTGAAGGGAAGTTTCAGTGAGGCAGGAGTTGGTCTGTTCTTCCTACTGACAGGCAATAGAACAAGAGGAAATGGCCTGAAGTTGAACAAGGGGAGGTTCAGGCTGGATATTAGGGAGAATTTCTTTACTGAAGGGGTTGTCAGGCATTGGAACAGCCTGCCCATGGAGGTGGTAGAATCACTGCCTTTGGAGGCATTTAAGAACCAAGCAGATGCTGTGCTAAGGGACACGGTTTAGTGATTTTGATAGGGCTAGGTATAAGGTTGGACTTGATGATCTTCAAGGTCTCTTCCAGGCAAAATTATTCTATGATTCTATGCCTGGGTGATCCTGCTTTGTCAGGGAGGCTCCACTTGATATCTCTAGAGGTCCTTTCCAACCCCTAACATTCTATGATTCTATGATTAGAAGGACAATCTAGGAAAGGAGGACTATCCTTAAGCAAATAGTTGCATTTCTCCTTTTTCTTCAGGTTTTCTTCAGGTTCTTCCTTTTTCTTCACTTTCTGTTCAGGTACCAGGCAAAGCAGCTACACGGGGTAACAGCACTCCCATGGGAAACCTCCAGCTTTAAAGTTAAGTAGGTGTTAAAGTGCTTTGTAACATCAAGGAGTCTTAGCAAGGAGGGGGAAGGGGCCATTGTGTTGTAAACTGTGTAGCTTCTATGGAAACTATGATGATTTGCAGAAAAATGGAAGGAGGGGAGGGGAGAAAATATGTGAAATTTTTTCTTAATACTAACTCATAAATGTGATTAGTGACCTTACTTCCTGTATTTGTTTAAATAACGTGGAAGGCAAATATAATTGTTTTGAAACTGCCAGAATATTCCTGTGTAATGTTGCATGCCTTGTCTGTGAGGTAAAGATGCTTATACGTACAATTATCTACTGAAAACAGTTGACCTCATGCTCATGTATCCTAAGCTATTTTGCAGATTGCTACAGTTCTCATACAGAGCAATGTATGTTGTCTAATGATTTGTTAACTTTTCCCTTCTTGGCCCATGTTTAGCTGTAAAACCACAGTCCTGTTAATTACAAAGAATCTGTGTCTGTGTTTACTTTGCCTTGTGGGGGGAAAAATTAAATGTTAAAGAGGAGAGTTTGGTTTTTCTTTTCCTTTTTTTTTTTTTTTCTTTCATATAAAATGTTAGTGACCTGTGGCAATTTCCAAAGTATTTCAGTATGTTCTCTGATGTTTAAATTGAACTTTACATCATTTGTTATAGTGACACCTGCTGCCCCTGTAATGACTGAGTACATAGAACCCACTTTTCAAAATTTATAACTCCACTGTAAAAATTTTATTCTGTGCTGAAACTTGGCATACAAGCTTTTTGAGTAGGAACAAATTATTCTTTAAGATATCTGGTGTGGAGAAGTTGGTCATTCATAAGAGCTTACTGTGCAGCAAAGCCAACCTGATTTTACTGCTATATTTATCTGTTTATTCCTCTGTAACTTGGAATATGAGCAGAATGAAGTAGTGCCTTTATTCACTTCTTAAATCTTTAAATCTCAATTCAAGCTTCTGCTTAAGTCAGTGCTGTAAATGGACCTGATTTTATTTTTGTAGCTCT
>JAAGNO010026421.1:28479-50782 GCA_033439905.1 Ceryle rudis
ATTTTTGTAGCTCTTCTGAATATTTCTCTCTGTCACAGGCATGCACCAGATAATTTGATTAAAGATTGCTCAGCCATTTTCAAGCAAGGAGCCCATCTGGTTTTCAGCCAAAGTAGAGGTATTCCTGGATAAAATCTTGGAAAATTCTTTTAAGTCTATCCCAGTTTCTAGGTCTTTTAAACATGCTGCCTATGGCAATGGCAACAGGTGCTTTACTTTCCAATTCAGGTTGGCATTTTTATAAGTATTTTCCACAGGAAGTAGGAGGTAGACATTACCTGGGAAGGTAGTCACTACTGATAGATACCCTGGGTTTACATGGCACTATTACTTTTTATAAAAATGGCTATGAGTTTTCCAGCATGTTTGTTGAGGATGATGAAATCAACTCAAAAATCTCTTTTACAGAAATCCCTTGCAAACCAACTGTGGTAGTCCTCATCATCTTTGTAGTTATCTTTTACTGTGAATGTAGGATAAGTAGAATAGAAGAAGTAGAATAGTATAGAGGTAGTATAAATAAAAACTATTTGTGCCCTTTGTTTGTGCAATCATGAGAATGCAGGAAATGTTTTTCCAGAGTTGTGTTGTCATAGTTTAGGATACTTTGTGCCAGGAAACACAATCTGAAGGCATTTTAACACATTAAAATGTGTGGATGGTAATATTTAACTAAAAGTGTTGTATCAGTGTGTAGAAAATAAAGCGGGTTGAACTTGTGTGATCATGTTGACAGAGTGAAACTACAACATATACTGTACTCCTGAATAAGCTCTCTCTATGTAGAAAAACATGCCCTTTTCCTGTATGTTTTGTTGATTCACCTTGAGGTTCCCTCATGTCTGTGCAGACTGTCCTGAATTCATAATGATGTTAGATGAAATATATGAGCATACTGTAGCAAGGGGATGCCTTTGCAGCTTGTCGAGGTGCATTTTGTCATGCTGCTGAGGAGACTGGTGTTAACAATTACAAATAATAATAACACTGATAGAGGTATTGCAAATCCTCATGTGCTCCAGCTGGGTCTTAGGAGGTGAGATGTGCTGGAGCCAAGAAGTTAAATGTGTTGAACGTGAAGGTCTGCTCTGGTGACTGGAGCTCAGGGAACTGGTCCGGTAGTTGCATCTTGGGGACTGTAGGTGACCATGCAGATCTCTGGAGGGCAAAGATAATCTTAAACCTGCTTCTCATCCTTGAACGTGACTGACATATTATTACTGAACAGTGTAATCTTCATGGTAATTCAGTAACTAGCAGCAGCAGCAGCTTTGGTGACTGTTTATCCAGAGTCTAGACATTTTATATGAGTTTAGGGCTCCCTTCTGGGATTTATAAGGGAGGCAAACACACCTTTTTTACTCTTGTGGTGGCATGACAGGTGCATTGGCTATGTGATTTTCTGCCTAAACTATCTCCAAAATAAGCAGCATGGTTTATCTGAAACTATGGTTTAGCAAATACGGCACAGGTGTATCAGCCTCCTGTGGGAAGGGATAGGGGGAACACATCTATCACTCAGAAACTCAGCATCACCACATATAGTTCAACAAGCATAAGGTGTCATACAGTAACATTAGGTAGTTGGACAAAATGGCTTCCTTATAGTCTTCAAGAAGAGTAAGTGCTGTTTTTTCTTTTTTTGGTCTGAAATTTGCAGAGGGACACTAGCCCAGAAAAAGAAGTAATATGATAAAATGCCTCATAACATGGCCTATGGCAAATAGGTTTGTTGGAAAAAAATACACATATAAGTGAAGATATGCCACCCACCTCCCTTTGAAGTGAGGCTTGCAGAAAATTTGTTACAGAGCTTTATGAGTCAAAAGCTGGTAGACTCAAAAAAATCCCTGATCTAAATGGTAGGCCAATCCTGGAGAGCGCTGACTGTGCAGATCCCAAGCAAACAAAACATTTAAACACAAATTTAACCTTCAAATCTCTGAATAATTCCACTGACTTCCATGGTAAGTGGTTTATTGGACCAGGACCAAAAATGCAGCATTTTGGAAGAACAAACCTCGCCAACCTACTTAATGCCTCCTTTAAGAAAACATCTGGGTGAGGTTCCTTCCTCTTGTCTCCCCAGTGCTCATTGGCCCCTTGGGCATGTGCTTTGTATTATAAACCCACAAGCTATGAACTGTCAGTCCCTGAGGACACTGTGAGATATCACCAGCCCCTGTGGTGGGAACATATGCTGATAAATATCATCTGAAATAACAATGTTTTGCAGTCTTCTGCATTACCTGCAGTTTAAAGGTGCTAATACCTAATCTGCCTGAACTTAACAAACATAATATCATTTAGTATTCAACAATTCCCTGCACCACTGCTAGGCAGTCAATAATTCAGTAAGACAGTGTTTATACATTGAAAATTAGTGTAAAATACATATGCAAAATTACAAACTGGACTAAGATTCTGTTTACATTAAATACATAAACAACAGAGTGATTTGAGCTATATTTTCTGTGTCTAACACATACAATGTGTGCCCCAGTTCTTATGTGTACATAGCCTACACATAAATATTTCTCATTAATGTATTCAGTTAGTAATGCATTTTAGGAAATCAAGTGCCCATGACCAAGGACTATGCATAAAGTGTGTTGATGTGAAGTTTATGTGACAATGGTAATGGAGCATGTTTCCCATTACAGATAAGGATACTTAATATTTATATAGTGCTTTCTATTTTAAAAGCATTTTGGAAACATTAATTAGTTCAAGCCTATCAAGGGAAAAATAATCTGAGACATAGATTCCTATGAGTGAGAGAAACCTTGGAAAGCAGTAATGCCAAAAGAGACTTAAGAGTAGTAGCTGACAGCAAATTACACATGAATTTAGAATACTGATTTGACAGCAGTAAAGACCAATTCAATTTTAGCCTAATAAGCAGAGGTCTCCTGTCACTTGGGATGCTGAAGTCTTGTTAGCAGAAAGATACTGACAGCTGGAAAGATGGAAAGAAGAGCACCATACAGAGGAAAGATATTTGGAACCTGGATTTATGAGGAACGGTTTTAGATTAAATACATACAGGCTGGCTAAAGGACAACAAAGGAGACATTTGATAACACTTGAAGGGTATCAACGTGAAGCAGAGGATGTCATATGAGAAATAGGATTAAGAAAGATGACTTGAAATTAAAAAGGGCTTTTAGGCAATATGTTAAGAAATTGACGGTTATATTTATTGGCTTGAAAAAATAGTATTTCCGGAGAAAAATGAAGCAGCATCATTTACTTCATTTAAAACTGTGCTGCAAAAATACTAGTAATGAGGAAGAGTTCTGCTGTGCAGCAGGAAATAAATTAATTTGACAAACTCTGCAGAGCTTGTTTCTAATATACTACATGTAAATAAAGACCCCTTATCTAATACTATATTCTGTGAAATTGGAGAAATTAATCAGCTTGTGCATGGAAGAAAGCCAGTACAGCTCTAGACTTGTATACAGAGATAGATGCAAGCACTGACGTCTCTGGCAAATTCCTTTTTTAGTTGTTAGGGCATCCTGCCTTCTTGTCATGCAGCTTGTTTTCTTGGAAATTATTTGTATAGAAAAAAGGTGTGTTTGCCATTGGTGTTACCTCATTTTCCCCGCCTCTGCTTCTTGCAATCACACTTTAATGTTCTGAGATCAGATGAACTGAACATGGTATAAGTTGAGATTTCATTAGGGGTTTCAACGTGACCAATTCAAATAACACTTATTTTGCTGAGTGGTGTCCCCATCCATGCTAAGGAGTAGTCTCTCTGAAGTAAGTTACTGTGATTGAAAAACTCAACTTTGGTCTGTGTAGAAAGAACCCTGCAGTCTTTTCAGTATATAATTCATATTCAGTGAGTGTGGGTATGTGCCTCCTCCACTGTATGTCCCTGCAGTTCTCGAGTGGTGCTAATGTATCGAGTCTGCCATAAGGAAAGGATACAGTTTTCTGAGGCACAGAGAACACTGGAAAAGCTAACTTACATGGTTTAGACACTTAAGGACAAAGCTCTGTTGTCTTTTAGTGAGTCTGAAAACATAGATAGCGTGATCCTGTAAGCATAACACATGAACAGGTTTGTGAACGTGAGATAGGCAGTAGGAAGGAACATCACTGAGATTCCGTGCTGCTGCTTCTTCCATTGAGGGCAGGTGGGAGCAGGGCTCTTTAACCGGTTGAACTGTAATAAAGAAAATCATCCTGTCTCTCTCTTAGCAGAAGCACATAGAAAAGAAGGGATGTGGGATTTTTTCAGTTTCAACTATAGCAGGAGTCTGGTATGTCTTTTAATTTGAACATTTTGTTGAATATATTAGTCAAGTTTTCAGCTACATCCTCTGTGGAGTCATATTTCCACCTCCTGTGGACTTTATTTGCAGCCCTTTGCAATACTCAGTGCCTTTCTGGGTTTTCTGTCTGTCACCCTGTTGCCCTACACACTAACAGTAGTCAGCCAGGGGAAGCCCAGGGTCTTTACTTTTAGGGATGCAGGAGCTGGACTCAAGGGGCAGAGAATCTGGACTATAAAAGTATGTGTAAGTCTGGCCAGCACTAGTAGCTGGCCAAAGATGAGAACCATGTCCTTATGTTCAGATCCCTAAGTTTTTAAAGCCCCTGGTTGGATGTCCACGTCTGGTGTACACTAGAATAGCCTACTTGTTGCCCCTTCCAGATCCTGCAGAGCTACTGTACTTTGTTATATGCGTCTGTCTATCCAGTTCAGTTGGTTTTGGGTTTTAGTTTGTTTAGGTTTTTTTAGATTCCTTTTATATTCTCTAATCATCAGTTAAGTCTATCATGTTCCTTATTTGTCTGAACTGAGTAGAAGTGTGTTCTCTCCATATTTGGGGGAGTTTCACCTCTTTGAATCTTACAGCAAGATCGTGCTTCCAGGAACTTTGCTTTCATCAGGTTGTGATAGCCAAATTAAGACTAGTGGAATGAGATCCCATCCAAAATCCCTTCTTCTTCAGTGCACAGGATCCTAGTGTGCAGAACTACAGAAAAAAGCTCAAACCCTTAAGCAGCTTGAAGCAACTGCTCTCAGAGAAGGATAATATGTTCGAGGGACCCCTCTGACAACACTCAAGAAGAATAAAGTATTAGAAAAGAAGAAAACAAGCACAATCTTTTGTCACTATAGGAAAAAAAAAAACAAACAACCAAAAACCCAACAACAAAAAACCAACCAAACAACAACAACAACCAAAAAAAAAAAAAAAAAAAAACAACCAAAAAACAACAAACCAAACAAGCAAAAAAAACCCAGAACAAAACACAACCACATTGTTGCCGAGACATACTCTGTTCTGTTCTTCAGAACATGTCTTTTTTTCACACCTTCCCCCCAGTTATGGGTTAGGGACATTGCTCGGTGTGACGCCTGAAGCAAACACTTGTGAGAATTCAGAGGGGATATTGTTTTTCAGTTATGGTCTGGTGTTGCCTAAATTCCTCCTGAAGAAAAACTCCAAAACTTCACTGGAAATCAGTCAAAGATTCTTCCTTTCCGAAGCTCTTTCTATGAAAGCTGTGACTAGTGGCAGGAAAAAAATCTGTAAATTCATCTATTTAAACCTCACTTGTGCCAATATAAGAGCAAGTTTTTGCTTTTAACAATTTTGATTTTAACAATTTTGATTTTAACAATTCATCAACAGGATATATAGTGGAAAATAATGATGAAAACTAAGTGCTGTTTGCATTACTGCATATGCATTACGCTATATGCATCCCCCTAGCTGATTTGTTACCTCATATTTTTCTCTGTAGGTTAAATTAAATCCTTATCTTCTGAATAAATGGTTTTCTTTTAGCTTAAAGTATTATTTCTTCTCTAATGCCTGTGGCTAAATGCACAAGAAAATTAATGGTAGGTTTGACATAACAGTGAATTCTTTACACTGGTTTGATAATCCCTAACAGACTCTACAGTGACTTAATTGTAAAATCCAGTACAAATATATTTCATTATCTAGAAAACATATGCTATATGCTTGATTTCCAAAGTTTAGGGTTTTGGGGACAATAGTTAAATTTTCAAAACTTTTCCTACTTTTTCTAATACTCTTAAGAAAATGCCTTGTCTTATTACTTGGCTAATTTCCTTGAAACGCTGAATTGTGGAATGAGGTTTTGTTTAAACAGCTCCAGACTATGCAAGTGTTGTATTAATGTTGATGATTTTAGAAGGAGTAAACTGTGTTCCAGTAAAAATACAGCAATAAAATTTGCAACCTATGATTCTTCTTTGATCATGTAGATTCTTTGGGATTTGATTCCCAGCATTGCAAATTAGGTTAGTAATTGATTGTTCATTGTACTGCCATATAATTTATATTTTCTTTGCAAAACCACAGCAGAGGCATGACTGCCTCCTGGCTAGGGTGAAAGGACCGATTAGGCAACAGGAACTCTGGATCACTGAACTGCTTCTTCATGCTGGGCTCTCACACTCTTGGCAGAGTCCAAAGTCAGAGGAGTTTGTAATCCTGGCTCAGCTGTTTGTGCACCAACAGCAAGGAACTATAACATAGAAAACAGTATCAAAGGGGAGGACACTAGAAAATGAGGTATGTGGACGAAAACCAGATGGAATAGGGAAGGAGTTTTTGTTCATTCACAGCAATCCCTATAAAATTAGTTGACTGATGCTTTCATGCAAGGTGCTGAAAAATTAATGCTAGTGCAGACTGACAGCATTGGATTTCAACTGTGCATAGAAACATGGATGGAAAGGAGGCAAAGCTGCTTTGTCCTTGGACCTGTGACAAAGGCAGGCACATTTCTGAAGGCATTTTGTGCCTGTTGCTGCCTGTGGTGTTTGTAATCATCCACATGCCATAAAGAGAATGTGTATAGGGAAGGGAAAACAGCAGTGGAGGAACGTCTGTGAATAGGAGATCCTAATTATTCTGTGAAATGCATCCATAAAAAAATCAAGCCATGGAAAATATAACCAACATGATACCTTTATGGGACATTAACACCAACTAATCCAACTGAGTTTAAAATGTGATCTCTCTTTATTTCAATGATAATCTTGTTAATCAAAAGCCTGCATTTATTACAATGTCTTCAGTACAATGAGACACTGTTCACTAGTCTAAGGAAATAGTTATGTCTTTAGAAAGAGATTTTTGTATGGGAAATCTGCCACAGTCACATTAAAGTATTATTCTGTAGCACTTTAAACCAAGAAAAAAGTTTATGGTTCACATCAAATCTGGTAAATCCCAACCTGGAATTACTAACCATTAGCTCTGTTAGTGAATGTCATTTTCCAAAATCAATTTAGTCGTTTTCGATTATTTTCTGTGCTCTATATGTCACAAGTGTTTATCTTGACAGAAACCAAGATACTCTCCTCTCTGTTCTAGCATTAACTATTTGAGTTGAAAAACAGCATGTAAGGATAAATTGCTACGATAAACATGTGCAAAGTTATTTTTAGATGTCTTTTGTTGAGGTAACTGTAGTTCTGTTGGAAATTTCCATTAAACTTAAAGCCATGGCTGTCCAGATCAGAGGACTTGCTCTAATTAATATTCATTAAATGCTTCTTTGACATACAAATATATACAGAAAAGCATGTTTGATCTTTTGATTTTAATAGATTCTTTTAGTAAGTTTCCAGCAGCAAAGAAATTGAAGCCTAAGTGATTAAGATACTGAAACAATTAACTTTCAGTAAACGATTGTCTCAGAAAAAGCTTTTTATTCACTTTGCAGTTATTGGTTTAATATTTACCTCTAGACTGTCATGAGTGTATTCACCCAGAAATACAAGTTAACTCTCTGACAAACTGAAAAAGCTGAGAAGAAGGACTGTCCTGTCACAGCAGTGAACAAAAAAACTCATCTGTTCTCTTCTCTGACAAGATTCTTCAGAAACAATTTTAAGTTGGTGCTTACTATCTGTACTTTTTTTTTCTTTTTCTTTTTTTTTTTTTGCCTGGCAAACACATAAAATAGACATCTGTCTTTCCTTCACGTTAGACATTTCCCACTACACAGTGATATATCTGGTGTATTTTAAAGGGAAATACTAATGGCTTTGTTTTATGATGGGAAGGATACTTCTAAAAGCTTGTGTGAAAAGGAGAGTGTAATGGGCATTTCACTTTTTGAAAATGCCAGATTAAAAGCTGTACACTCAGTGCTGCACCGAGCGAGATGCACACTCTTGTCTGTCCCTTGCAGATCCCACCACATCTGGCCCAGGTGCAGTGTGTTGCAGTATTCATTAATATTGGATACAAGACTTATCCTGAACAGTGACACATATACCATTCTAGTTTGTATGTCTTTTTAACATCTCTTCCCAAAAATTAAAGGTTTGCATTTGTGGGACAGCTAACGAATTTCTGACAATGTATGCAGTTTAGTCTCTGAAATAGTCATGTTTAAAAAGACCAGAGTACCACTGGTGATAAGAACATTACACAACAAGTTTCAGGAAGGGCAGTAAAGGTTGCTAGCGATTTTATTTGTCACCAATAGGAAAAATTATGTATGTGGGTGAGTATAATTAGGTCATTGGTTTATGAACCCAAAGCCCTAGTTTTCCAACATTTCATAAAATTGACATGGATGAATATTTAACACAAATCTTTGATTTGGCTGAAAAACATAACCAGAAATTTCCTAACTGGTTTTACACATAATTAGCTTCACAGACATAGATTATTCCAAGGAGAGCTGGCAAGAACGTATCTTCACAAAATTTGCTCAGTAGCCTCCAATTTCAGATACTGTGAGACCATCAGGCTTTAAAATACAGCCTTGGTGCTACAGAGCTGCCTGAATAGCTGTCAGGTAGAGGGGACGTTCAGGAGGTCTGTGGACCACAGTTATTTCCTAGGACTTCTTCTGGAGGTAGGACATTGCAAGATGCGATGACTGCTAAAGCCAGAGGCTGCAAGGGCAGCTGGGCTGTTACTTGGCAAACTGACTTCAGAATGTGTTGGAAGAGCCTGTTTCCAAATCTCCTGTCCAAGGTTGTTTTATTTATCCCTTGAACAGTAAGGGTGGAATCTGGCCTTGCAAAATAGTCATTAGTGTAGCATGCATTACTTATCATTGTGGGTTTTTGCAATAACCATCTTCCCAGGACTCTTCTCTGTATGGTTTTTCCCAGTAATCTTTTAAACAGGCATCTTGACAAATCTTTGTGGTAGGGTTGCCATACTCTTTGCTAGGTGTGTTTACTCCCAAGGTTGAGGTTTTCAATTTTTTACTTTTTTTTTTTTTTAATTATTTTTCAGAAGATTCCTTTAGTTTCCTTTAGCACAAAGAAGCACTATTAACACATTAACTCAGAAAACCTTTTAGTGATTCCAGGACTCACTTCTCCATTAAGGGAGTTCACATTTGGAAAGGGTAGCAATACATCATCCACTGGAGGTTCTGCTAGAGCGCGGTGTATATAACCTTTCAAAACTGTTCCTGCTACCAAAAGCTGCCTATTTTCTAGCTGGACTAGACCCAGCTTCTCCCAGTTTGGACCCATACTGGATTTACTCCAGCTAGCTACTGTGTTCCTGTTCCCGTCAGAGGCAGCACTTGTATTATGCCATTTGGACTGCTGGATGATGAGGGTGGAAGCAATAAATGAAACTCAGGGAGAGGCATGGTGGGAAAATAGGTGGTTTTGGCACTAGTTTGGGACAAGCTGTGTAAGCCACCACAGCTTAGACACAAACCTATGCCAATAACAACTTGCTTTTACTATGTAGCATGACATCTGCTCACCTCTCTCCAGCAGCCACCTTGTCTGCCTGTGACAGCCTCTCTATAACTGTGATTTTTGTCCAAACTTGTGTTGCTTTGAGTGGCCTTCAGGAGACTCAAACGTTTCTCTCCCTCACCCAGGTTTGTAACACTTCAAATTTTAATCTTCATACATATTAGCACTGAAGTAGGGATGGGTGTGATATTGCTGGTTGTGGAAAAAAACAGAGTCCATGGAGCAGTTAAGAGCTGTTTTGTGGTGACTCAGAGCAGCATCTGGTGGTGTCTGCTAGTGAGCCTCAGGGCACCAGAGTGGAAGGCATCCCATGGGCCTCCCAAGGGGTTTGTGTACCTCTAAGGCTGCTTTTACATTCTCCAGATTATGGGATGGAGAGGGTGGGTATCTCTGAAGGATGTTCACACAACAATGCAGTACTGCACAGGATAATTTTGTGTGTGTGTGTGTGTGTGGTTTTGTTTGGTTTTGTTTTTGTGTAGGGCATTCTGGCAACGTGATGGTTTATCAGTTTCATGCCTTGTTAAGGCCAGTGAGCTCCAGTGAGGCAGGGAATTTGAATCACTTGGGTTTTTTGCTTTAAAGAGGAGTGTCTTTGGATTCATTATTCCCTTTATTGATTTAATTCTAGCTGTTCGCCTCATATTGATCTGGACTACTCACCAGAGACAGTTTCACTAAAGTTTTTGTCTTTTCAGACAATGATTAAAAGAAAAAGCCTCACACCTTTGAATTAAGCATCGCCTGTAAGAAGTGTTTTCTAGGAATGACTAGTTTTATCACACTTTTGTTGTCTAATTTGTGATTTCTGTCACATAATAAGCACACAGAAGTGCTGAGGAAGAATGGCTCAATATGATAAAGTAGTAACTTTCCTTCCTCTGTCCCTGCCCCCAAGGCGTCATTCCTTTTTTGATCCAAACTTCAAAAGAATTGTCCTGAGTGTTCATGTTATCCCATTTTTCATATCACTCCATAAAAGAGGAATGGCTATTTTTTCTCCCTCTCAATTCTGAAAGCAGTATTACAGAAAACTTGCAAGAGGTGCATCCTTTCATGATTTTCTGCTATTTAAAGGCTTGAGAACTGGGTGGTTTTGATAAGCCTCCAGTTCAATTCCAAGCCGTCTGAATCTTCTCATTTTTGTAATGCAGCTCTAGGATGCTTACAGGAAGCAGAATAACATCTTACTATACAAATTTTGTCTGGGATCTTGAGTATTTCTTTCTGCCTTGGTTTTGCAGCAGCTTTAGTAATCAAATAAGAGTTTTATTCTTTGTATCTTGTCTACCAACTCTTTCTTCTGTCTGTTGAGCACTTCCTGTTCTGAAGAGATTCAGTTAAATGTGACTATCTGTTCATTAGACTGTTGTGCAGGGAAGAACAGAAGGAGTTTTAAGTCCAAACAGCCTCCCTTTCTGTTGGTATAGGCATCTTATGCTTTTATATTTACTGAATTTTACCCTTTTTGCCTGGGGACAACTTTGTTTTAATTCATTTCCTAAACAGTCTCCTAGGCTGTAGATTAACACATTGCTTTTTTGTTGTTGTGTTGGGGTTTTTTTTGGCTAACAGAGGAAAGTCTGTGTGTTTTGTTGTTTGTTGGTTGGTTTGGTTTTCTAAAAAAGCAGCAATTGTCCTTAATGCTAGTTTTATCAAAGTCTCAGTTGTTCTTCACATACCATGATGATTTACTTATAGTTTGGCCATACTTCCTCTTTGCTGGAGGCAAGAGATGTAACATAGATATTATAGATGGCTCTTTGACACTCCTAGATCCACAACTGGGGTTTCCTCCTGCAGTCATTCCTGCCTAGGTTGTGCATCTCTTCTAGATTTCCATCACATTACCTTGATCCCTTATGTGGCCTTCTGCTGTACTTTCTTTTATAAAATTTTAATATGCCTGGCCCCACAGTGAAAGAGAAAATCTTATTTCCCTTGGTACAGAATTAATACAGAAATCAAAATGGAGTATTTTTTCCACTGAAGTTGACTTCATGCATCATTATTTGTTGCCATCTACTCACTGTCTGCCCGACAATCAATTCAATGACAGTTCAGATTCTCTGTTGACTGATAGTTTTTGTTTCATGGAATATTTGAAACAAATAGGTAATCTGTCTTCAGTGAGAGATCAACCTCTGTGAGAGATTGACCTCCTGGTGCATCCTGTCATCATTCGAGTTCATTTTCACAATCACAGGGAGCTTCAGCTGAGGAGCTAAAGACTGAGTTGGTGTAGAGTTCAAGGATCACCTGGATGACACTCCTAGTAAAATGGTTTAATTTTAGGTAGTCCGAGGAGCAGGGAGTTGGAGTCAGTGATCCTCATGGGTTCCTTCCAACTTGAGATATCCTATGATTTTCTGATTGTGTAGACCTGGTGGCATTTTTCTGTCAACTTTCTTACACGTAAGACATAGTATGGACTTCATTTTGGCAGTTCAATCTTTTTTTTTTAAATCACAAAGCTGTGCAGCTTGGAAGAGCACGTGAGTAGGGCATTAGCATCAGAAATGGTTTTGCACACAACTGTACGAAAACTTTAGGCAGAATATGTTCTTCTGGTACATGGCAGTATTCAGGCTAAACCTAATGACTCATAATTGTTTTATATTATTCCATTGCTTTCTCCACAATGGAACATGTGCCTGGCATAAAAGAAAACAGAAAAAATTGATAAAATTTAAACGAACGTGCATCCTAGACCTCTGAAATTTCTCGTGCTTCACCCCGCCATGGGCCTCAAGGAACTTGTCAAACTTTTTCTCTAGTAATATCTAAGAGTGCAAGACAGGTCGCTTCCTGAAGAATAGCTGTGACATGACATGTAATTTTTCTGGTGCTTTATGTAGTGTTTTGGAATTCTGCAGTTAAATGGTCTGTTTCCGTGGTCTCATTCTCAACAGAAAATGGCTTGCAGTCTTTTTCTTCTAGAACAGAGAAAGTGTAAACTCTAAAGAATTACATTAAGCTTGAGACTTGACAGTTTGACAGTACCAAGCCCTCACCATAATTGCTTTCATTGGTTCCCACAAGATTTAGAATGAACTTTTATTACTGTTGCCTGAATATCTTATTACAATTAGCAATACCAAGTATGAAAAGGTAGAATGAATTCTTCTTCTTATAGCAGCTGGTGGAAAGCTGGTCGATAAATTATTTTAAAAGCCATGTTGGTTATTAAACAGCCACATAGTTAAGCAGCCTTCTCAGTTTGCTGCTTTGTTCCATATATCTATCTTGTGTCGTGATTTTTGCAGGGATCAATATCAATTATATTATTATTTCATTAATGTATCTTTAAAAGGTTTTCATCATTAAAAAATGTGAATAGAATCAATATGTCAGCACCTATTAATTTCTGTATTGATTCTGCTGTATGTTTTGTACTTGAGACACATTTACAATGACTGCTAAATACCTGACAGAACAGTGCAGAAGCAATTACATATAAAGCGAAGAAACAAATATCACCATCTAAACCTAACCAGTGAGTAGGATGTGCTTTGGGTTTGTTTCCTTACTTCTGGTTTGTGTCAAAACCTAGTAGCACACACAGCCAGGGCAGTCCTGTTTGGTTGGGTTTTGTTCTGTCATTAGTTTTAGAAGACAAAAAGCAGTAAGATGGCCATATACTTTGGACTACTGTCTTGCTAGTGAGTCCAGACATGCCTGGGGGAAAAAAAGTGAATAGGTTAAAAGTACAGTTCACTGACCTCCTGCTAAGTCTTAGGAGGCTGGTGTTGGTGTGTTGTGTACAATGAACCTATACAAAGCAGCATAAAGCCAGTGGGGAAACTCCCATCTTTTATGACTAGACCTATAATCTTTAACAGGCAAGAGTTTGTATGTGTATGTACAATACAGTCAATTGTTATGCTACATATTGTTAGTAATAAAACTCTGGAAGATTCACTGGGGGATTGGGAAGGCTGCGTGCCAGCAGTGTCACAGAGGCAATTGCAGCTCACCTTGCACTCTGCTGAAACAAGTGAAATTAGGAACTCATTGCCCCAGAGATGAGTCCTAAGAGCTAAAGTGCTTTGGTAATTCCATGTGCAAGTATTTAAAAAGTGCCAATGGCTTAGTCTAACTCTGCTCTGAGAGAAGCTGCTTTTATTAAACTGGGAGCTAAGCTAAGCTTGAACTGAAAATCCAGGCTTTAAACTGAATTGTGAAAACTTTTTTTTCCTAATTATACCAGAAATGCTTTCTGTCTGCCAGATTTATTTGGAATCTTTTCAAACAACCATTTATATTTACAAGAGTGCTTAAAAAAATTCCAAATTACTATGTCTTTTAAATTGTTTGTATCCATTTGTACTATCTGAGCTGTTTGTTCTGATCACAAGAATTCATGCCAGGACTGAGGCAATCAGGTGCTGTGTTTCAGACAGGAACTCCTCTCTGTCTTGCTCTTTCACTTTTCCTCTCTTTTGCAAAGGTCCCTATTTCATACAGAATCAAGATTCAAGCTCTTAAATCTTAATTAGCAGAATACAGTGACCTCCCTGCAATGTTGGACTGTAAAAATACTATAATTTCTTTTTTTCACCTGGAATGAAGAAATGGAGACATCAGGTGAGGAAGTGTGCTGGAAAAAAATGTGTTACTCTTTTCCTGCTTCCAGTACTCTAGCATGAATAAAACTAGACAGGTTTACAATAAGTGGGCCTGCTACCAATAACCCAAGATGGAGGTGTAATTGCATTTTCTGTGGTTCATCTGTATAGCACACTGGGTTATTTTACACAGGCAAGATTTGTTTCACATACATACCAAGATTATTCTACTCTGATTGACATTCACCTTCTAATAAAGTCCCAGTTGCCCACCTGTATGATGCTCCCTTTTCTCTTAATGCATTTGTAAGAGAAAAAAATCCTTTAAAAGTACTGTGCTGAAACTCACAAAAAGGCAAACTATCTAAACCTGTCAGTGGTACAGCACCAGCACAATTATCAAGGATCTCTGTGGGCTAAAATTCTATAAAGTTTGTGGTTTGAATGCTAGTTTGAACCAGACCAGTATAAGAAAACTTTGCTGGAGGTACTTGAGGTTTGTATTTATGCATCAAAACTGAAGATAAAATCTGGTTTAGGCTGTGGAACTGAAACAGCTTTGTAATTATTCTGCATTGTTATCTAATCAATATTTTCATGATTCTCCCCCTTTCCTTTGTATTGTTTGTTTCTGCTGTGTTTTTCCTATTCTTATGTATTACCTGTGGAGATTCTTCAAGATTTTTGGAATATTAGAAATTTACATGGGCTCAGGTGCAGCACAGGACCATTTTTGAAAGAGAAATGTACTGAAGATTACTGAATACACTGAAATTAATCCTAGCTCGGGAAGCCTCTGAGCTGCAACTGGTTGGAGGCTGGAAAAGCACTCTGTACTCTTTGAAGAGCATCTGCTCTTGGCCACTGTTGGAGATGGAGTTCTGGACAACACTGTGTTGACTCAAGAACAGCTGTTTCCATGCTGTAGATGTCTGGTAAATTATCTTTCTCATTACCTGCTTTAGACTGGCTGATGTGGCCTGTTTCTTCATTGCACGAAGGCACTGATTTCAGCCCAATGCAGGTCGTGGTGACCAAAACTGCTGAAAGATTTTTAGTTACGCTGCATGTGAAATTACACTTGCAGGTATCCTTGCCTAGTGCCAAGTACGATGGATGCCAAGCAGGCTCGGAGTGTAAAGCATAAGTAAGGGTGGTGAGCACGGGGGAACAGCAGCCTGATGGAGCTTGGCTTTATGACACCAGTATTGCACGGTTTTGTGACTGCATTTTTGCATCTGTTTAGTAGTCTTGATGAGCCTCAGGTGCCTAAAGTCTATGCAAGACCCTGCTCTTTATTTCCTGATTGACTGAATGACTGACTATGAAATCCTGAAGCCTGAGGAAAAAAACATCTGGTAGAGGAACTTGTGGTGCATGGGTGCCCTGAAATTTCACCTATATTCCTGGAAAGGCAGTAATCAGAAATTTCCATTTAAAATACAGAGTTGCTTGATGTCTTTCAGTTTACCACACTCAATAATTTCTGTCTTGTAACTCCTCCTTTCTCAAAACCAGATGACTGGCCTGCTAATGTAGAGACAGGTCTTGACTGGTGGCCATTTTGGTCACCTCCCCATCCCATCTTTGGGTCAGATCTGCAGCAATCCTGGCCAGCTGGGATGTGACTGGTGCTGGCACCAGTTAAATCTCCAGCCTTCATTACTATAATGCTGGGGGAGCTCTGTGCATACATGATTAAGCTGACGCTGTCCCTTGATCCTGGTACAACATGAATGCAGATTATTCTGCCAGAAAAGGAAATCTCTGAAATTTAAGAGATAAAGAATCTTTCTATGAATTTGACCATTTACAGAAATAAAAAGTAGAGAGGCTCATCAAGAATAAAAAAATTTATATAAATAATTTTTGTGAAACAAACACACAGGGCCAGTCCCATCCTTTTGGTTAGTTGGGGTTCTGTTGTTTTTGGAGGTAGTATGTTGTTTTTTTAAAAAAATCTTGTACTAGACTTTTGCAGCATTTACCCAACAGGTAATGACTTAGCTGTTTGGTCTGTTGTTAAATGCTCCTGGTGAAGTACTTACTGCAGATATGTCTTCTTAGACTAACCCTGAGAGCTCAAATGGATGGAGACCTGTTAAGGTTTTGAAAGAGAAAAAATTACTTTTGAAGCCTGCTGTATGGGATGGCTCACCATAATTGCATCACCAGCTGCAGATGATTCCTGCTTCATATAATAATAGAAGATCTCTTTTGAAAGTAGCTTCTTTACTCCACTGAATAGACATTTTGATAGATCATCTCTCTAAAAGGAAGACTTTCAAAGCATCTCAACCACATAAAAGGAATTAAAAAGAAAAAGGTATTACCAGCCAGTCAAGAAGTTCAGGAGTCAGACCCTGGCTCACATTCATTTGCTTTATGCACCCCGAAGTAAGGAATAGTGTTGTCATTAGGTGGACAAAGCTGATGTCTGCTCTCTACCCTGGGTGAGGAGATGTCTCAGGGATGGTTAAGGTTTGATGAATGCAGAGGAAAAAAACCCAATTTTTAGTCAGAAAACACCATCTGTTGCAGTGTCCTGTTCTGTTCTGTCTCAGCCAACTGTACCTATTTTTACTTTTTTCCTTGTTTTTTTTCAAAGGGCTGCATGTGTTGTCCACCTTTTTTTTTTTTTTTCTTCTTTTGTTTTGTTTATTCAGTACTGCTGTTTGAAAATGTTTCAGCTTTCACAGGTGTCACTGTAGGCAGGGATTTGATCTTAAATATCAAAGGTTTGATCTTATTTCTGAAAAGTATGAATGAATTTAGATCTGTGGCTGGGGATGGGACAGGAGGAACATAGGAAAGGTTGAATAGGAGTTAAGAGACAGCAGAAGGGAAAGCACAATTCTCAGTACTAAGACAATTTTATATTCAATAGAGACCTATTACGGAAGGGGAAGCTTGTACACTTTATCTGCTCTACCTCAACTTGTAAATTGAAACCTGCTCCCAGTTTATTCACCTCACTACTCCTAGATTTATTAAGAACTCACTGTGCTCGATCTTTCTAAGTGCATTTTGCCATTAGAAATATGTACATAAGTCATATCCATATACTGTACTGATCTAAAGCGGTTTTCTGCAATAAGCCAATTAAAGTGAATGATCAAAAACCTGCTGAGCACATCTGTGGATAATAGGTAATCTGGGCAGTAATAGCTTTCTGCTGGTGCCTGGGTATACGTGTACAAATTGCTCAGCAGGGAGAAAGAATTTGCTTCATTCAGTCATAAGATTTTTTAAAAGATCATTTTTAGGATTATGTCCGTGGATTCTCCTACATCCTTCTGAGAGCTATACTTAGTAATGTAGTAAAGGTATCAAAGTACCATAGCCTAGTATTAAGAGGGAACTTTTCATCATATGAATGCTGGACTAATCCATTTTTTCTTTTAAAATAATTTTAATTTTATTGATTTGTGAAGTTGTGTGTTTCATTCCGTAGCAGCAATGCAAATGTAGGACCCCAGAGACTTGCAAGCTGAGGCTGTGGTTCAGGAAGCTTTTGTAAGCACATGCTTAACTGTAAGCAAATGCTTAGCTCCTGTTGAAGTCATCAGGATTTAAACAACCACTCAGAGCCTCAGTACTGGAAAGGAGTGGCAAAGACTTGGAACACTTGAAGCACAATGTAGGCTTTAGGGTTACTGGCGTTTATTTTATTTACATGCTCTTATTTTTGTGATTTGATCCAACATGGTTTTGCAGTTGTAGCTGCCATCTGCAGGCTTCAGACTTTCAGATGAAAAACCCACCCCTTCACTCTCCACTGCTATATGACAGCTGCAAAAGCCGTCATGACTCCTTCTGTCCTCGGGGACAGCGGATGGAGGAGCACAGGGACATGCATTTCCTACGCCAGAAATTGGTTCAGGGATTTTTATTTGCCCCCTTAGGTCTCTGGCTACTGTTTATGATCACCCAGAGGGGAGAAGAAAGGGTTAGGCAGAGGAAGCTGCTCCAGGACTTGACAGCCTGGAAAAGGGTTATGACACAATTTATCCGGTGCTGGTGTTATATAAATGTATATGTGATAAATAGCACTTAACGACCATGAGAAATGGCCGTAGCATTTGCCAATAAATTTGCAATGCACTGGATTTGAAAAAGACCTTGACAAAATTCCTAAACAAACGCAGTTTTCCTTTACTATATACTTGTGTAGTTATGATTAAGAGATTTTTGGTGTTTTTCCCAGTGAAAGCAGTGGTGCTAGTATGTTCCTAAAAGTGAACGTGGTCTAGTTTATTTAAGAAAGGAGCAGTTTAAGTGGAAATGATCTACAGAAATATGTGCCACTTGTCTAAAACAAACATGGTTTAGGCTTTTCCTTACAAGTGACATCTACTATTACAATTTTAAGTAGATCTTTGTTAGTAAGCATCTGCAAGTGTGTTTGATAAGATGAAAAGTTCCAAGCCTATATTTATATTACTAAACCAGAATGTTCTTTATAAATAAGGACCTACGCCTCTACCAACTGATGCTAATTGGGAATTTGCAATTGAACAGATAGAAGTTCCTAAAAAAGTACTGTCAGCATGGTTCGTTTACATGACATTTTATCTGTGCAGCCATTTTAGACATTGCACATCATTTTCTGAGGATCTTTAGACCATCTGTTTCATAGGACTAAATAAACAGAGTGGATGATTAATAATGTTGAGAACTGATCTAGACCAGTCATTGGATGTTACACCAATATTACAAGTTATATCAGTAGGATATATAAGTATACAAGATATATGTATTATTATTATTATTATTATTATTATTTGACTGCTGACTTTAGCTGAGACTAGACTGTTTACTTAATACACTGAACACAGGAAAATGCCACACATAGAAGTTCCTGTAAGAGGGATGGAAACAGTATCCCTTAAGCTGGAAATCATTCTTTTCAGCTATTCCTTGGGTGTCTTTCTCTAGCTTTTGTGAATTTATGCTGGGGCCGGGTACAGCTCGGGCTCTGATCTCTGACACCACCACTTTCTTCAGATGACTGAAATTGTCAGAAAAATCTTCAGTTTCTTCACTGACATAACTTGGGGTAAAGTCCGTCAGCTGTTCTTCCTGACTTGCTGGGGTTTATGTTTTGCAAGATCAATTAGAAATGTATGGGTTTGTTTTCATATTATTTCTAGGAATAAATGCCAGAGTGGACTATATCTAGAAGCTGAATATGCATAATACTGCCAAAACCTGAACCAGTTATCATTTCATTTTACATTTTAAATTTAATTAAAAGAAAAATACCTTTATAAATTAGCTTATATTACAGTCATTTCAGTATTTCTGTGAAGAGGAGTATCATCATATTTTTAATCACATGCCATTTCAATTTAGTCTACTTACATTTTTAATGCTCAACTTTAAAGATGTCTGGCTGCACATACATTTGTGATGCATCCATCCACATAAGAATCTTTTCCCCTTCCTCCATTACACCATTTCTGTTTCTTTTCATGGTTGAACTTTCCTCTTTTTGGCCCGTAGCCACAGGCAGTCAATATGATGTCTCCCAAGAGCTCAGACCATGGGGCATCAGTTATTCAAGTTCAAGGCTTTATGTATAGCCATGAGCTTTACTCGAAGCTGCTTTCATAATCCTTCCTTTATAACGATGGCTGATGAGTACTTTTCTTCTGAGGACGTTCTGTGAAGATGATATTTATACAGCCAAGAGAGCGATTGCTGATAAATTAAAGAATCCTAGTACTTTTCTTTGGATGGACTAAAAGTACAATCTCTGGAGCACAACTGTTGCTCTGAGCTTTTGGCCTGTCAGTCACAATGCGAGCATTTGTTTGAATTTGAGGTGCCTCACTTTTATTCCTGCATCAATGTTGTAATGACTACCAATTCTCTGTTTATGACCTGCTGCTGCCACCTATTTTTATTATAACAAAGAAAGTATATATCAGATTATATTATCTGCCAATATCTACCCATGGTATTAAGCCTTCATTTTTTTATATATGTTATTGTCAAAAATGAACCATTAAAGCTAAGGAAAGATACACAGACTGAGAAATTCAGCCTTTTCCTGAAACACTGATACACATCTTCTGGGAGAGCTGAAACCTCCTTTCTTAGCAAAATTCCAGCTTTTTGGTCAAGCTGATTGTTTTAATTCCTAAAAAATATGAGGAAAATAGTGTAATGGACCAAGGCTACATGTATGCCCCTCAGATTACTTAACTTTCCGGGGATACTTTTATAGCTATGTTAATTTACAAGGGTATTTCTCTTTCCAGATGCCATAAGAGTTGCCCGAGAACAAAAACTTGATTAAAATTGAAACCACAACATGCCAGATTAGCTCTACCAGTATAGTTAGATGCAAGAACCTTTCATCTTTCCAGCAAGAAGTACCTCAAGATGAGCAGCTGTGCTGATATTGCAGCTTCTGGCCTGATTTTTCTTCAGCACAGCTACAATTTGTTTGATATTTTTGCCACTAGGAAGCTCTATTTAATCTTGTCATTTGTAGCCGTCACATAAGAGATTGTTTTTTACTTCTTGTGGCTTCACAAACATTATCTAGTGGAACCAGCCGTCTGTTGCAGCAGGAACGGTGTTGTGCAGATCTTCTCTGCAGTCTGTGTGAGCTCAGGAATAGTTCATCACAAAAAACAAATGGTCCATCTGTCCTACTGCAAAAGAAAGTGGTGTGCTTTCTCCCAACATATGCAGAGCCGTCACCCTGCCTGCATGGCTTTGAGTTTCTGTGCTGTTTAGTTAAATACTAAAAAGTTGTGTGTCTTCTCTTTCTTACAGCTCTTACTCAGCTGTGGAAAGAAATATCAAGTAATGTAACCACTTTCTTCCAAATCTTGGGCCAGAATCTCAGCTGGTGTAAGTCAGCAGAGCTCCACTGACATTATTAGTGCTCCAGTGATTCACACCAGCTGTGGATCTGGTCTTCTGTCTGAATTTATGAAGGACTTGAACTGAATGTCAGGAAATATGAAATGATATCTTACAGTCAGCAGTTCTCCAGATGTGTTAAAAGAGTTTAAGTTTACCAAAAGGCAAGACTTCAAAAAGTGATCCAACAGAAGAATAAACTTTCAAGAAGAATGCCATACTTACAGGCTTTTTGGCAAGACAGGACTATACAGCTCACTGCAATTTAAAGAAATTAACTGAGTTATGTATGCATCAGGATATGGTAATACAGCTTCAGTAAGAATCCAAGATTCAAAATAATTTCACAGCACAAAGCAAGCTGTTTGCTTTCAGTGAATAATTGCCATGCAAATAGGAATCTTCAAGTCTTAAAACCAAAATTAAGTTGCTTATGAACTTCATGTAAAGAGACTAATGTTTCCACTTTGCAAGTATAGTTGGGTTTTTTCACAGGTGTGCTATTACAGCTTTTGGAGATTAAAAGAAGACCATGTTGTTACAAGAACACAGAAGCTTAATAGGTCTAGCTCTGTAATGTTCAAACTCAACAGTGATTTGACTTATAGATGTGATCTCTTGTACAGTGTTGAAAACAGTTATTTTAGCCAGTGAGAATAAAATTGTGGTTGACATTGCTTAAGCACTGTCAGGCTTATTTTTCAAAATCAGGCATTCTGGAATAGGTGGAACCTGAAAGTCAGCAAATGTGGGGTCTCAGAAGTCTTTTAGTCTTATGTGGCATATGAGCATATTCTCTAAAAAAAAAACCTTCTCATACCTGAAATAGCCTGTGGTGGTACAAAGGTCTTCACAGCCTAATTTATATGCTGATTAGACCTTTAATTAAAATGATCAGTGTGTGGCCCCACACTGTGTGATTTACATTTGGTCTCACTGGAGACAATGCAGACCTAGAAATGTAAAAGAACAACACACCTTCAATAAGAAAACTTGATCATCATACTGTGTTGGGGTATGCTGCCTATATTAAAAAAAAAAAAAAAGGAAAGGAAAGGAAAGGAAAGGAAAGGAAAGGAAAGGAAAGGAAAGGAAAGGAAAGGAAAGG
>JAAGNO010026424.1:0-11942 GCA_033439905.1 Ceryle rudis
CAAAGCTTTCTCTTCTTCAGGCTTAACAAGCCCCATTCTCTCAGCCTGTCCTCATAGGAGAGGTGTTCCAGCCCTCTAATCATCTTTGTAGCCCTCCTCTGGACCCAGTCCAATAGATCCAAGTCCTTCTTGCATTGGGAGCTCCAGATCTTGATGCAGATCTTGATGCAGAGGTGCAGGTGAGGTCTCACAAGAGCAGAATAGAGGGGCAGATTTACCTCCCTTCACCTGCTGGCCATGACTCTTTTGATGCAGCCCAAGATATCATTAGCTTTCTGGGCTGCATTCATACATTGTTGGCTCGTGTTGAGCTTTTCATCAACCAGAACACCCACATCTTTCTCCTGAGTGTGGCATAACAGACTAGCTTGCCTTGAGACAGAAATACAGCTAATTTAATGTGCTTTGTGAGAAAGGTTGAGGTGTTTACAACCGTGGGATTCTTGTGCTGTCTCTGGGTATGAAGATCCACTAAGCTGGCAGTCAAACAGATGAAGAAGGGAGTCTTGTGAAGATAAGATGGCCGTCTTTCAGATAACAACCGTCTGCAAACAAATTTGAAGGCCAGAGTGTCTGAGCAGAGACCTTTGCCTAATTAATGGCAAAATTAATATTTAAGTTTACACACCTAAGCATGCTAATGAGCCTAAAGGAGTACATGCTAAACATACGTGACTGTGTTACTCATCTTTCCACGCAAATCATGCTAAATGTCACCTAGAAGGCAGAGACAGACAGAATTAGGATATAAAAATCACAAAGGGAATACACATCTCAGCAGGAGGGGCTGTGGAGGGAGAGAAGACTGAAAGTCTAGTAGGGACAGTCAATGGGCTGTGCTCCATTTCCTTCACCAAGGACAAAGATGACTTCTTGGTAAGAATTTCATCTTCAATAGAGAATATACCTTTTATTTCTATTATCTAATAGCAATATAACTCGGGCCTGTGCCTTCAACTGCATTGGATGTTACTCAGGAATTATTAACTTGAGCTCGATTATCCTTTTGCAGTCAGTGAATTTATCAATGGTAATTCTGAACCTCTCCGTTGTTTTAATAAATCAAACCTATCTGTTTTAACTTTTAAACTGTCTCAGCATAAGTCCTTAACTGGTCTCTGAAACAGTAACTACAGTTTCAGCAGAAGCCCTATAGCTCTGGGATAGACATAAGTGTGTGCTGGGGGCCTGAGACAAGGCTCGCAGACATAACGTTAGACTTGGCAAAACTGCTCAGAGAAACCCTTGGGCTCTGGCAAGCAAATGTCACACTCACACCCATAATGTGACATTCAGGACTGCTCTCAATCCATACAGTGCCCAATCTGTACTTATGCATGGAATGACTCCCAGAAAGGAACGAGTGGTGCTGGTGGACAGACGGCATGAACCAGCAGTGTGCCCAGGTGGCCAAGAAGGCCAACAGCATCCTGGCCTGGATCAAAACCGGTGTGTACAGCAGGAGTAGAGAAGTGATTGTGCCCCTGTACTCAGTACTGGTGAGGCCACAGCTTGAGTATTATGTTCAGTTTTGGGTGCCACAATATAGGAGGGACGTTGATATGCTGGAGCAAGTTCAGAGAGGGACAAGGAAGCTGGTAAAGGATCTGGAGAATATGTCTTATGAGGAGCACCTGAAGGACCTAGGATTGTTTAGTCTGGAGAATTGGAGGCTGAGAGGAGACCTTATTGCTCTCTACAACTACCTGAAAGATGTCATAGTGAGGTGGGTGTTGGTCTCTTCTCCCAGGTAACTAGTGAGAGGACAAGAGGAAATGCACTTAAGTTGCACCAGGGGGGGTTTAGGTTGAACATTAGGAAATTGGTTTTTCTGAAAGAGTTGTTTGACATTGGAACAGGCTGCCCAGGGAGGTGGTGGAATCACCACCTCTGAAGGCATTTAAAAAACATCTAGATGTGGCACTTCACAAATGGTTTAGTGGTCCTGATAATATTTAGCAGACATTTGAACTTAATGGTCTTGAAGGTCATTTCCAGCCTTAATGATTTTATGACTCAACCCAGGTGCAGTACCTTGCACTTGGCCTTGTTGAACTTCATGAGGTTGGCATGGGACCACCTCTGAAACCTGTCCAGGTCCCTCTGGATGCCATCCCTTCCCTCCAGCATATTGACCACACCACACAGCTTGGTGTTGTTGGCAGACTTGCTGAGGGTGCACTCAATCCCACTGTCCTTGTCACTGACAAAGGTGTTAAACACCACCGATCCCCCAGTCCCTGAAGAATACCACTCATTACTGGTTACCACTTGGACATTGAGCTGTTGATGGCAACTCTTTGAGTGGAACCAACAAGAAAAGGTGCTATGATGGACTTTGTTCTCACTAGCAAGGAGGGGCTGCTGGAGTAATGTGAGGCTCAAGGGCAGCCTCAGCTGCAGTGACTATGAAATGGTGGAATTCAAGATCCTGAGGCCAACAAGGATTGTGTGCAGCTAGCTCACCACCCTGGACTTCAGGAGAGCAGACTTTGACTTCTTCAGGGATCTGTTTGATGAAGTGCCATGAGATTAAGCCCTGAACGGGAGAAAGGTCCAAGAAATACATGTTTGTACATATGCATATGTGAATGTACATTTATGTTTATACATATGCAAACATATATACAAACATATAGATATGTGTGTGTTTCCCACTAAGAGACCTTCATCAAGTTCAGTCAGATATGGGATCAGAATAAGGCCACTGCTGCTCTTTGTGTTTGTATGAAAGTTGAGTGTGTCTGTCTGTGTTGATCAGTGTGGCTCATCTGTGGCCAGATTGAATATATGTGTATGGTGTCTTTGTGCTTAGCCTTGATACTGATTGGACCTGTGGGCATGGAGCTGCAGCAACTTCATCTATGTCAGGCTGCTGGATTTGGCATCCCACTAATAAACATCCATTTTTCTAACACCAAATATGGTCCAGGATTTTCAAGAAGAGGGCAATAGGGACATCAGTGCATTGTGGATAACTGATCTTCCAAGTTTATCTACTTTATAATTTATCACATCCATAAAAAGATTGTGATTTTTGCAAAATGTTTTACATTTGAAAACTACTTAAACTTCTTAAATGATCTCACTTCAGATTTTGAAGCTCACAATATAAAGGAATTCCTTTGAGTTTTTGTCATTTAGTTTGTGTTCTTTAATTTCTTGAGACTATAAATACATTTTTACACTGCTGATTTACATCAAATGACTTTGTAGTTGTTTTTTGTTAAGATCCTTGAGCCATTTTGCTAGACCTAATAAACTGACCACAGCAAGTATCTGATATATCTCATTCATCATATAAGACTTGTTATATTTTTATCTGCTTCTTCACAGGATAATATAGCCTTCAAAGACTGTCACTGGACCTACTTAAAATGATATTAATTTTGTCTCAGAAATATTTTGTTGTATCATAAAATAAATCTAAGGACATGAAATTAATTTTCTATCAAGTCTCACACCATCAAAATATTTTCATAAATGAGAATAAAATTAGATAATGTAGATACAGTCAAAGAAAATCAATAAATGATTAAACTATGACAGCACTTTAAACATATTTTTCTCTCTACTCACTCAGATACAGTTTTGATAATACTTATTGTTAAAATCATATTTTTCATGCTTTAAAGACCATTGCTATGATTGTATATGATTTCTGAGTGAACCCAGTAATAAGATGCATGTTTAAAGCATTTTCTTCTAGTTATGTTATTAAGAACACAAAATGCTATCAGTTCTACCATCATTTATATTTTCTATCTGAGCAAATCTACCTGAGTGGAGTAGCTTTAGTGGGGTGGCTTTAATGAAATTACTCCCCAGTAGCTGAAGTATACTCCAGAAGCACAATTGTTTTCTTGAGTATAATTAGTGTGGTCTACAGATTTACTGATCAGAATTTAGAAGTTCCATCCTTGTTGATTTTTCTTAGGCTGTCTACAGTATATTACCTGAATTAATAAGAGACTTGGTATTTTGTCCAAAAGTGATGAGGACTTCCACAATATTCATACTATTTTGACAAAAAGGAAGAAATATATATATATACTTTCAGCTTCATTGACATTTCCAGGGAGCAGCAAGAGTGAGCTAATCCAGAAGGGTTGGAGACCCAGGAGTAGTGTGACAGCAAGGCAAGCAGGGTAGTGCCCTCAGCAACAGCAATATAGACCCAGAGCACCTGAACAACAAGAGCAATCACAACCACAGTCAGCCAACAGCTCTCTGACTGCCAGACAAAGCTATAATGAGATCCAAGGTCAGAGCAGATAGTTAAGTCAGCAGATGAGGATCGCTATTCAAGCTCAAATGCAACTCTGAATCATAGGGGAGGACAAGACTCACACAAGGCTTCTTGACAGTCTTGAGAAATGGGCCAATGAAAACTGCATGAGGTTCAGTTAGTCAAAGTGCAAGGTCCTGCATCTGGGCTGGGCCAATCCCTGGCACAATTACAGACTGGGTACAGAGTGGCTTGAGAGTAGCCATGAATAGAATGACTTGGGGATGTTGATTGGCAAGAATCTCAACATGAGCTGGCAGTGGCTCAGAAGGCCAACCGTAGCCTAGGATGCATCAAGAGGAGTGTGGCCAGCAGATCAAGAGAGACGATTCTCCCATTTTACTCTGCTCTTGTGATACCCCACCTCAAATACTGCATCCAGTTCTGCTGTCCCCACCATAAGAGGGACATAGATTTGTTGGAATGAGTCCAGAGGAGGGCCACAAAGATGATCCAGGGCCTGGAGCACCTCTGCTATGAGGATAGGCTGAGGGAGCTGGGATTGTTCAGCCTGGAGAAGAGAGGACTCAGGGGAGACCTTATAACTGCCTTACAATACCTGAAGGGAACCTACAGGAAGGCTGGAGTGGGACTCTTCACAAGAGTGTCCAGCAACAGGACAAGGGGAAATGGTTTTAAACTGAGGGAAAATAGGTTTAGATGGATCTTAGGAAAAAATTTTACAGTACAATGGTGGTGAGACTGTGGAATAGATTTATCAGAGGGGTTGTGGATGCCCCCTCCCTGGAGGTGTTCAAAGCCAGCTTGGATGAGGCCTTGAGAAACCTAGTCTAGTTGAGAGGCGTCCCTGCCCACACCGGGGAGGTTGGATTAGATGATCTCTAAGGTCCCTTCCAGCCTAAACCATTCTATGATTTTATGATTCTATGATTCTGACAGTTTATTGTCACATAGCTCTTTTAATATAAATCTGATCCAAAGATACACAGGAGTGTCATATCATAGCTATCCTTGATCATCAGCAGATAAATCCCTGTGGGAGAGGAGGCTGAAGAGCCTATTATTGCACTCAAGGCCATGGCAGACATTTAGAAGTTAAAATGAGATTAAGTGGAATAACAGTATCCACCCAGAAATTGTCATAAAGGTGAATACAAACCCAAGGAACTCATAACTTCTGCTCTCCCAAATTCTAGGAATCAGTTAAAGCTGTGATATAGCAACTTTCAAAAAATGGTTGACAGAAGAAAAAGTCCCACAGGTTCCTTTACAAATGCTGAAATAGCTCATTTGCACTGGAAAGAAATCAAAAGGCCTCTAGATATCCTTTGTATGGCTGTAGTGAGAGTTGTCGTCATTGGGAGTTTCAATCTAAACATTGTTGATTATTTTCCCAGATTCACTGGGGAAATGTTTCCTTCACATCTGCATGACTTGGAGATAGGAGAATTTCCGGGAAAGGTAGGAATGATTGATGCTGTTAAGTATACATGTAGAGCTATCATAGAATCACAGAACCATAGAATTGTTTTGGCTGGAAGAGAACTTCAAGATCATCAAGTCCAATCTTATTCCTAGCCCTATCAAAACCACTAATTTTTAATAGCATTTTTCTTATGAACTTTGTTGCTGACTTTTAAACGAAGCCTAATCTTTCGATATTTTCACCCTAGAAATGCTGAGTGTGAGTCCAGCTAGTCTGAAGAATGTGTATCTTTGGAGTAGTATAGATGACTATAGCAGCAGGTGTACAGATGATAGACTGAAGACTCAATCATCTGGTTCTGATTTTGGGAAGTGCAGAGCTGAGGTTCCAGAAGCATTGTGAAGCCTTGGGCTCATGAAGTGGTAGGTTCTTGGGTAATTATTTACCATGTTGCATGTTTTTTCACGTACTTATCAAGAACAAACTGACCTTAGGTACTGCATCAGAAGGAAGCAAAGAGGCAATTCATATCTCTGGACAACCTCCAAAACTTTTTCAGATATTATTTATTATGAATATAAAAGGAAAACGCATCACTAATAGTTAATTCCTTCATCTTTAAACCACCTCTTTTAAAATGTATCATGAAAATAGTAAGGAATAAGTCTCTTACACATTTGAAAAGGAAAAGAAACAGCCTGAAAATAAAAGCTCTTTATGTAATCTTGATTAATCTTGCTTAAACCCAATTTGACTCATGTTCTGCTTTATTTAATCCGACGCTCATTTTTAATTCATTTATTTGGGGAGGAAATATCCTAAATAGAAATTTGCTTGAAAATGAATGAGTGTCTAGTTATAGCAAAGTCTAATTTAACTCAGTTCTGACTTGTTTGTAATTAAATATGACTCTTTATATATGTTTAACAGAAGTATGTCTTCCTATACATGCATAGTAGGAATGCTGAATTAGATTCTTATTGTTTCGTCTTATAAAAAGAAACACAAGTAATTATTTAAGTATATTATGTATAGCGTAATAATAATAAACCCCAAACTCATAACAATGATACAAGTAAAATACCGTTTCAAGGAGTAAATAAAAAAGTAGTATGAAACTTCCAATATAAAGAAAAATGGTTCTAGAAGTAATTATTATCTCTCTTAACCAGGTTACATCTTAATTTGATGGATATTTTTATCTTTTTATCTTCCCAGTCACATTACAATACTAATTGAAAAAATATTTGAATCAAATATCATTTAGTCACTTTTAAGGTACTTATATACAGTAAACAACATCAACTTTATATACATTTGTAGTTAAAAGCATGTATTCTAACACATTGCAAAATATATAGAATGTTATTTCTCAACTACCTTTATTAACCATTATATTTTAATCAGTGCTGTTCAGAGTAAGGTAAGGCAAGTTATGTTATGTATAACTCTCCCAGTCTGAGTGAGAACAGAGCTGGTTTTATTCAGTGATTCTAGTTTTCAGCTCAGCTCTTCTAAATAACTGCACTTTCTGAAGTGAGCAGCCTGTTTTCACAGACAGTGTCTGCTTCTATCAGTGATAACACCCCATGTTTAGAGTTACTACCAAGGATTGGTATGCAGACCAAGGCCACTGCTGGATCTTGTGTACCACACTGGGGGGTGTGGGAAAGTGAAAGGCCACACCTGCAGGAAGGAGCAGATCAGGGCAGGTGACCCCAAACTCAGCAATGAGGTATTCCAGCTCGTATACATCATATTTTGTATAATGCAGAGGGATCTGGAGGGTCTACAGCTCTCTCTGGGTGCTCCCAGGCTCTTCGGCCCTCTTGGACCTTATTGCTTAGCTTGGCTCAGGTCCTCTTTTGGTTTCTTCCTCGGAGCATCCAGGGAGGACTCTGTCCGTTCTGCCTTTGATCCCAATTGGTGTGTTCCTGAATCTGGTACCAGAATCCAGCTCCTGAACACAACTCCCGTCTGCTGTGGGGCATGGTCTGGGACTCCCCCGGTGCCTACTCCACAACATCAGTGGTGATGGTGATCAGGGGGTTGGGTTCGATACTGGTTTTGTATATATTTGTACATATTCTATTTTTATTGTTATTATCATTAAAGCTGTTCTAGTTTCCTTTTCTAATCGCTAAGTCTCTCTCCTTTATGCCCTTTCTCTTGCCCCTTGGGGAGGGAGAGGGTTTAACAGAGATCGTCTGTTATATGTCTAAGGGGCCATCCTGACCCTAAACCATGACAGATTTATTGGCACCCAACATGGAGCAACAATCAGAGCTCTGACAGATTGTCCGAACAGTTCAAATTCTGGTTTGCTCACTTGAGAAAGTATCACTTTTTTTCCTGAGTGTCTTTAAGAATTGGAACCTAAAACAGACTGCTTAAATGATGTCATTTCTGAGAGCAGTGACAGTTCGTGTCTTTTTAGCATTTCTTTCTGAGTTAAATGCTGTACTCTTCCCTTATATGATGTATGCATTATGTTATTGTTTGCTTGTTCTCACTGTTTATCTGAAGGCTCTCGATTTTGGGTGCTGGGTGAAAGCTGCTGCCTTCCTTTGGTGTTTATCTCTGACTTATGTTGTGCTGAACTGGGCAGTGAGTGTGTCTCTGTACTACGGGCATTACATAGTGGATTTCATAACTAGGAATACTTTCGGTTTTATCTTGGGAAGTTATACTGCTCCCCTCTATGCTAATCTGACACAACCGAATTTTAGAACTCCACCGAATTTTAGAACTCCATTAAATTGTGAGGATTGAGGACATGGTTATTACCAAAATACCACATTATTATTATTATTATTATTATTATTATTATTATTATTATTATTTTCTAATGTCTTTACCGTGTGGCGTCAGATTAGTCATCAGTGCAGTTATACCAGTCAGGCATCTCAGTCTCTGCAGGCCCTCCCAACAAGCCCTGCTGCTCCTGCTTCAAAAACAAGCACTGCAGCTTCTCATACTCCACAGGGTCCCCCCACGAGTCCTGCTGCTGCTAATCCAGCTCTCAAAACAAGAGCTGCTGCTGCTCCAACTCCCACAATAATCACTGAAACTGTTCCAACTCCAGCAGCAAAGCCGGCAGCTACATTGACAGCTGCTGTGGCCACTCCCACTCAGTCTGCACCTGTACAAGTTGCTCCTGTGAGGGAAAGAAAACAAACAAACCAGCCAAGTCCAGTGATGAAACAGGAGGAGGGTCCTTCCCAAGCTGAATCAGAGTATGAGTCAGAACCAGATGCAAAGCCTGATGCCCCTGCAACTGAAAAGAAACACCTAACAAAACCAGATCACCCAGTGTGGTCAGATGATAATGGAGCAGCTCCTTCTAAAGCAAACCCATCAGATGTGGAGTCAGATGCAGAAGTTACCACCCAACCTTTATGCATAAAGGAGCTGAGAAATCTGAGAAAGGACTATAGCCGTCATGAAGGTGAGTCACTGACCACTTGGCTACTCTGATGCTGGGATACTGGGGCCAAGTCCATCAAATTGGATGGCCAGACAGTTGGGATGCCTGGCCAGAGATGAAGGCATTGATCAAGAGCTTCCAAGAAAGAGCAACACTATGAGTCTCTAGAGGCGACTCTTGTCAGCTATAAAATGCCTATAAGGAGGACATCAAATGCCGCCCTGACCCTAAACCGTGACAATAACTTTCTTTTAATAATTCATCACAAAACAAATGTTTTAGTATCTAAACATCTCATAAACAAGAAGGTATGTATCAACTCACATAGAAGAGTTTTTTGTGAAATGTAACAGTCAATGATGAATGAGGAGCAGACAATTAAGGTCTCAGGCATGAGATACTAGTTCTCTTATAATATTTCATAAAGGTGGATGAAACTTTTAAAAGTTAATTAAAAGCAACTATTTAATATAGATTAAATGTTTATTGTACACTAAATATATAAAGCTTTTAATAAGATTTAATAAAGATAAAAAGTAATACCAACCTAATCTAGTTGCCTTATAATTAACCCAACCATGTCAGCAATAAATGCACTTTTGCTCTGTTATTGATAAATTAAACTTGAGAAGAGCTTTAGGATTTAACTTGTGTTTAACAAAATAACTATAGTGTGTTGATTGGATATCAATTAATGGCGCAAAATTAGCATGTTAATTGGCATTTAGTTTAGTATAGTGGTAGTTATCCAGTCAATTGCTAATTAAAGTACTTAAACCATTCCTTTCAACTTATAAGAATGAAATTATACTTTTATTGCCTACTTCATTTTTAGGTAATGATACAGCAAGTAAATATATGTTCCTTATTTATCAAACCTCAGTAGTAACAACTGATACTTTATTAGCAATGAGGTACCCTTTTCTCAAGAGCACATTAATGATCATTTAGCACGCAAACTTACCAAGGTCTGTGTTTGTACCTAGCAATGGTGATTGGTGTCCCTTCTTTGTCATGCTTTTATTGTCCTTTCCTTTCGTTTTATGTTTCTTTTTATTTTCTGGAAACCATGTCAACATGCTTGTAACAACAGGATACCTCAGCCTGTATATGCATCATTAGCATATACATCTATCATGAGGGAAGGTGGGGCTCCAGCCCAATGGCTCACAGCTCTGCCTGTACATGGCCCTCACCCTTTGGGTCCCAGCCTGATCCCAGTGGTCCAGCCTATCCTGATACCCATCCCCACAGAGGTGCCTGATGGCTGGAGCTTTCTCTGACCTGACAGAACCAAGGGACTGCGCTGGCTCCTAGCCCCTAGCCTATGCAGAGCTGATGGCCCATGCCATGCCCTGATATATATCAACATTTAAGTTCCGTGATGCTATCTCAGTTGCTTTAGATATTAAAAACCAAAATCAAAACAAAACTGTAGAGTGCTGTCACTTTATTTGAACTAGGAATTTTATTCTGCATCCAAATATTAAATGCTCTTTCTCCGATAGAAATATCTCAAACCCTACTGTAACATAAAATCCAAATCTGAACAAAAATCTATTGACCAGATTGTGCTATGTTGGAGAAGGACAATTTAAGCTTATCTCTCATCAAGGATCCACCTGTGTCTCTCCCTTAATTTTATTCACCTGAAATACCTGCAAATTAATACCCAGCTTCTGTCAGGAAAGATTCTTTCTGGTGCACACCCTGTTTTCTTTCCATTTTACTCACTATTTCAGGCAATTATTATTTTTTCTTTAGTTTGTTAAAAGCCTGTAAATGTTCAGCTTCATCAGTGGTTTCAGGGTTGTGTTCCTAAACTGCAATATGAAACGAGCAGCAATGTAGTATCTCTATTATGTGTATGGGCATAAATTAACATTCATGTCCATCCTGAGGAATTTCTTACTTGTCTCTATCTAGACATGCTGACTTTCAATGTCTTTCTGTGCAGATGTTTTCTTTTTGGGTAGCCACTCCTACAGATGTCTCTCTCCCTGGTCACAAGGTTGTGTATTACACTTCAGTAGCCATATACATCTGCAGATGTGCATGAGTGTTATGGAAAATGCATTATGCTTGTTTATGTCAGTTCTGTAATTATTTTTTTTCTTTACCCATAAATATTACTCTGTTTATGCA
This sequence comes from Ceryle rudis, assembly GCA_033439905.1. Classification (NCBI taxonomy): domain Eukaryota; kingdom Metazoa; phylum Chordata; class Aves; order Coraciiformes; family Cerylidae; genus Ceryle; species Ceryle rudis. Next base: position 11,248 of record JAAGNO010026424.1, read on the forward strand.
ATGTGTTCACAATCATAATAATATAACTTACTCCTGAGTATTTCTCAATTATTTCCTATCTTTCCCCATTCTTGTAGGTCTTCAGAGTGTGCAGGTAGAGGATAGTGAATGATGAAAGGAAAGGAAATGGGTTTACTTCCTGTCTTTTTACATCTTTTTTTTTTTTTTTTTCTTTAAAAAAGTTTTTCTGAAGGAACAGGTATTTTATATTAATTCTAATTAAGTGTTGCCATTTCATATTTCTTTGGAAATGTCTTAATCATCTAAAAAACTTAATTTTACAAAATGTTAGGTACCTCTGTAATGTCAAGAAGTAGAACAATATGTAATCAAACTGTAGAAACTGATTTAGGAAAGAAGAGGTTATATAGTACGATAATTTCCAAAATTACTAAATTCTATGCTCTTCATTGTAGAGGTTGTCAAGCTGATTTTACCATTTATAGGTCTGTCTTACAGTTTTTATAAATCTGCTTGCTCATGCCTGACAAAGTTCTCCTGCACGCTACTGCAAGCTAGCAACTTCAGTGTCAAAATACTGTTCCCCCTGCCAGAGAATAAAGTATTATTTTCCTTTTTTACTCTATGTACGTCAATTTTAATTGTAAATTGATGTTCAGAGGGCTGGAACACCTCTCCTATGAGGACAGGCTGAGAGAATGGGGCTTGTTAAGCCTGAAGAAGAGAAAGCTTTG
>JAAGNO010026426.1:0-25745 GCA_033439905.1 Ceryle rudis
ACCGCGGCCCCCCCCTCCGTCCCCGCTGCGCGAGTGGCACCGTCGCGGCGCGGGGGGGGGGGGCGCTCGTCGCCGTGCCCCGCATCCCGCCACCGGCGGAACCCGCCCGTCCTGCCGGCGCCTCCCCCGCGCCTCACACGCGAGCGGAACGCGGCCCCCCAGCGCCGGTCGTGTGCGCCTGTGTGCGTGTGGAGCTGCTTCATGCGCCGCCACCTGCGACAGAGACGCGGTTCCGCGTCAGTGGCCACGGCGACTCCACTTGGTTCTGTTCAACCTCCACAACGCAGTGAGATGGTCAACGTCGGTTGAAACGGGCGCAAATGTCCAAATGGGCCGTGGAAAGCCACGGCGGGCTCCGGAGAGGCTCCGGCACCTGGCGCCTCCAAGAGCAGCGGCCGAGGCGTCACCGCGCAGCGTGACGAGTGCGTGTCAGTAGGGTCTGCGCGTTACTGCGCAACGGGTGCGGTGACAACGGGGTCTACACGTTATCTTGCAGTGTGACGGGTGCGATGTCAGTATGGTCTGCCCGTTACCGCGCAGCATGACGGGTGCAGTGTCAGGAGGGCCAGTGTTACCGCGCAGCATGACGGCTGCGGTGTCAATGCAGTCTGCGTGTTACTGCACAGCATGACAGGTGTGGTGTCAGGAGGGTCTGCACGTCACCATGCAGCGTGACAGGAGCAGTGTCAGGAGGTCCAGGGCATTACCACACAGCTTAAGGGGTGCTGTATCAGCAGAGTCTGCGCGTTACTGTGCAGCATGATGGGTGAGGTGTCAATTAGGCTGGAGCGTTACTATGCAGCGTGGCAGGTGCAGTGTCGGGAGGGCCACCACGTTACCACTCAGCGTGATGGGTGCAGTGTCAATGCAGTCTGTGCGTTACCGCACACCTTGATGGGTGCGGTGTCAGGAGGGTCTGCATGTCACTGTGCAGCATGACAAGAGCGGTGTCAGGAGGGCCGGCGCATTAAAGCGTAGTGCGATGGGTGCAGTGTTAGGAAGGCCAGTGCATTACCACGCAGCATGGCAGGTGCAGTGTTAGTAGGGTCAGTGTGTTACATCACACTGTGACAGGTGCAGTGTCAGTAGGGTCTGCACGTTACCACACAGTGTGACGGGTGTGGTGTCAGGAGGGCAAGCACATTACCACACAGCGTGATGGGTGCGGTGTCAGCAGGGTCTGCACATTACCACTCTGCAAGACAGATGTGGTGTCAGTAGGGTCTGCGCGTTACCATGCAGCGAGACAACAGCGGTGTCAGGAGGGTCTGTGTGTTACCACGCGGTGTGACGGGTGCGTTGTCAATGGGGTCTGCGCATTATGTGCGGCGTAACGGGTGCAGTGTCAGGAGGGTCTGCATGTTACCATGCAGCATTATGGGTGTGATGTCAGTAGGGACTGTGTGTTACAGCACAGCACGACAGATGTGGTGTCAGGAAGGCCAGCGCGTTGCTATGCACCGTGACATGTACGGTATCAGGAGGGTCAGCACGTTACTGCACAGCATGATGGGTGCTGTGTTAATGGGCTGGATGTGTTACTGTGCAGCGTAACGGGTGTGGTGTCAGTGGGGGTCTGTGTGTTACCACACAGTGTGATGGGTATGGTGTCAATGGGGTTGGCGCTTTACCACGCAGCATGACAGGTGTGGTGTCAATGGGGTCAGCGCGTTACCGCACAGCGTGACGGCTGCAGTTTCAGGAGGGCCTGCATGTTCCTGCACAGCGTGATGGTTGTGGTTGTCGTTAGGGTCTGCTCGTTATGGCACAGCGTGACCAGTGCTGTGTCAGTGCGGTCAGTGCATTACTGCACAGCGTGATGGGTGCAGTGTCAGTAGTGTCTCCACATTACCACACAGCATGATGGTTGCGGTGTCATTAGGATCTGCTCATTACTGCGCAGCATGACTGGTGCAGACAATGGGGTCGTCACGTTACCACGCAGTGTGACAGATGCAGTGTCAATGGGGTCTGTGCATTACCGGGCAGCGTGATGGGCTCGGTGTCAGTAGGATCGGCGCATTACCACGCAGCATGAGAACTGCAGCGTCAATGGGGTCAGCGCATTACCGTGCAGTGTGATGTGTGTGGTGTCAATACAGCCAGGGCGCTACTGTGCAGCATGATGGTTGTGGTGTCAGTGGGGTCGGCATATTACCACACAGTGTGACGGGTGTGGTGTCAATGTGGTTTGTGTGTTCTACACAGCGTGACGGGTGCGGTGTCAGGAATGTCTGCATGTTACTGCGCAGTGTGATGGGTGCTGTGTCAATGGTGTCGGTGTGTTACCAATACCTGTCACATCTGCTGCAAAAATCGTTGCGCTCCCTCCCTCACCATTTGTTACCGATGTTACCAGGCCACAGAGCAACTTGCCCTTCCTCTGTGCCCTGTCACCGCATGCCGTTTGTTTCACAACTAAACATTGCACAGATAGACATGCATTAGCTTAAATTAAAAATAAATCAAGCGTTCGAAATTTAGGAAACATCCAATATCAGCTTGTGCAACCCATAGTAATACAGATTACAGTACATATAAAATATTGTAGGAACATTGTTGTAAACACCGCCTTTGCTTATGCAACTGCATGATAGTTTTTCAGAATGACTTCTGCCTGATCCAGGCCATAAGAACGGGAGCTGTGCTCTCGTAATCCACAGCAGTTCTATAACCATTTCATCGTGTCGTGGTTTAACCTAGAAGGCCACTGGGCCCCACAAGGCTGCTCACTCACTTACTCCCTCCCTCCCTCCCCACCACCCCATGGGATGGGGGAGAGATTTGGAAGAGTAAAAGTGAGAAAACTCAGGGGTTGAGATACAGTTTAATAGGTAAAGCAAAAGCTGTGCACACAGGAGGAATTCATTCACCACTTGCCATCATCAGGCAGGTGTTCAGCCATCTCCAGGAGAACGGGGCTCCATCATGCATAACGGCTACTTTGGAGGACAAATGGCATCACTCCAAACATACCCCCTTTTCTTCTTCTCCCCCCAGCTTTATATGCTGAGCATGATGTCAGATGGTCTGGACTAACATAGGATCATAGAATAGTTTCAGCTGGAAGAGACCTTCAAGATCATCAAGTCCAGCCTTATTCCCAGCCCTATCAAAACCACTGAATCATGTCCCTAAGCACAACATCTCCCTGGCTCCTAAACACCTCCAAAGATGGTGACTACACCACCTCCATGGGCAGGCTGTTCCAATGCCTGACAACCCTTTCAGTAAAGAAATTCTTCCTAACCTTCAGCCTGAACCTACCCTGGTTCAACTTCGGGCCATTTCCTCTTGTTCTGTTGCTTGTTACCAGGGAGAACATCCCTTCAGTGTGTTGGGATCAGCTGTGTCTCCTCCCAGTGTCTTGTGCACCCCCAGCCTACTCGCTGATAGAGTTGGGTGAGGAGCAGAAAAGGCCTTGGCTCTGCGTAAGCCCTGCTCAGCAGTAACCAACCATCCCTGTGTTACCAGCACCGCTTCCAGCACAAACCCAAAACACAGCCCTTCGTGGCTACTGAGAAGTTGATTAACTCCACCCCAGCCCAAAGCAGCACATGTTGTTAGATGGGTACCTTGATGATCTCCTGTGAAGAAAGACTGAGGGAACTGGGGCTGTTTAGTCTTGAGAGGAGAAGACCGAGAGGGGACCTTATTAATGTCTATAAATATCTGAAGGGTGGGTGTCAAATGGAAGGGGCCAGGCTCTTTTCTGCAGTGCCCAGCAATAGGAGAAGGAGCAATGGGTATAAACTTGAGCATAGAAGGTTCCACCTCAACATGAGAAGGACCTTCTTCCCTGTGAGGGTGACAGAGCCTGGAACAGGCTGCCCAGAGAGGTTGTGGAGTCTCCTTCTCGGGAAACTTTCCAGACCCACCTGGATCTGTTGCTGTGTGGCCTGCCCAGGGTGACCCTGCTCTGGCAGGGGAGTTGTACTCGATGATCTCCAGAGGTCCCTCCCAACCCCTACCATTCTGTGATTCTTCTATGATAATGCAATGACTGCATGAACTGATGCACTCCATATAATTTGCTTATAATAATAATTAGGCAATTTTGGAATCAGAATTTTAAACCAAATTTCTTGGCAATAGGGGAAAGCCAGAAAAATACGTAACAGTTATCAAGCATGTTATTCTGTAGGCTGAAAATACCTCATCGGTGTGGTGTCTAACTGAGTGTAAAGTACACCACAAAAGTCAGATTTTATTCTTTTTTTGAGTTTCTATGACCTCCATACCTCTGATAAAAAGATCGCTGTGCCATCATTGTGTATCAGATATGTGCATTACCACAAGCTGACTTAATGGTAACACAGCAGAGCACAGTATCACCAAAGACCAACGTGTTGCAATTGCTAGTATCTGAATCATACTTGTACAGCACTAGCACAAAATGTCTTGATAAAGCAGAGTAGTGCAATGATACAGCAGGCGATCACAGCGCTGTACTGCTTCTTCGGGATCTCAAGAGCCTCAGACATGGTGAGGATTCTGTGAGACACAATGATCTGGGGTTTTTTGTCCAGATTATTCTTTCAAAGTCACAATTAATTTATCCCTCTTAAATTATTTATCAGCAGGAAAACATCATAGTGACATAGTATCATGATGCATGTGCATTTTAATGTATGGTTGCTTATCAAAGAACCTACCAAACTGGTTATTCAAGATAGCACCGTGAATTTTTCATCACAAGAAAAAATGAGAAGATATCAATGCAAATGTGCTCTAGTCTGGGAACCCTGAATGAATTATAAAAATCCAACATAGATTTGCATTAGCTAATATTAACAAAAAATGTGTTTGAAACTCTGTTGCCCAACACAAAGAGGTAGTGTGACACAAGGGTATAGAAACCTACAGGTAAGTAACTACAGGTGCCCGCAAGGCCAGATCTTGGTTTGCTGTCTGCAACAGTATGAAACAAACACCCACATACTCACAGACGGGAAAACAAATAATAAAACAGTCCAGTCCATGTCTTTAAATTGATCCACGTTTCTAAGCATTACTAGCAAGTTATTTCATTCAGAGGAATCTTCCAGAGATTACTTCATTGCATCTTTCCAATTTTAAGCAAGGCCAGCAGTTGTAAGAACTTTGTGCCTTTTATTGTCCAACTCATAGAAATCTGTAATTTTGCACCCACTGCCTGGACTCGGTTCCCCAGCCTTCCTGCTTTGGAAACTGAATAAGGTGTCACTGGCAAAAGTGAGAGAGGACAAGTGTCAGGCCAAACACATGAAGCATCAGTAGAAATGACAGCCGCGCTACAGGAACAGGGTATTCATATAGAAACTTTGTTTCTCTGTGTGTAACTTCATCACTATATACCTCAGAAACAGAACTTTTGCTACGCAAGCAGTAGCCATGCATCCTCACTTCAGTCAGCTGCAGACATGCTACGAAGGGCAGGTTGCATAAACTAAGGCAGGTATTACCACAAGCCAGCTACTTGTGAGGGCTATATGGATGCTCACGTCTACTTCTTGCTGAATGCAACCCATTTAATGAAAAGCTAAGTCAATAAAAAAATTTACTTTCTGTGCTGCCAGAAGTGTGGGCACAGGAGTTTCTGTTCAGCAACACTACACTCTTGTAGTATTTCGTTCGTGCTCATGCTGATAGTTCACAGCCACAGCTAAAGAAGGTATTTATAAAGGGTGTATTTCTGATGTTATGAGCATTAACAGTTCTTAGCCTCAAGCTACAGCACATTCCAGTCACAGGAATATAGGCTGGAATTCGCAAACTTACTTCTGTGTGTGATGTGGTATGAAAGATACTGTTGTACAGAAGCTCAAATCCAAGGCTTTGTATGAGCTGTAACTAATACAGTTAAAACTATTTGTTTTCTGATTTGAAGTACTATGGTTCAAAGATAAGAGTCTGATCAAAACAAGTTAAACCACTTTAGGAAAAGTCCAGGAATTTGTTTTCAGCTAGGTATTAAAGCTAGTGAGTATATTTAAAGATATCAAAACAAAGCAAACACCTTGTGAGAGGAAACTTACAGTTTTACTCCTTGAAAAACTAATTCAGTTTTTGGTCAAGCGCCGCTTTTGTTTTCTGCTAATGAATTAGCTGATGGAGCGTACTTATTTCTTGTTCTGAGTGGTTTTTAAACTTAATCCTGAATATATTTAATGCAGATTAGGTATTGGTGTACAGACACAAATAAATTGTTTGCCGTTGAATGCATTTTGCTGCTTTCGGTAGCATTTCCATGCTACTGTGTTTGGGTTTGGGTAGCTACTGCTGGGGTTACGATGTATATTCAGCATAGATTACTAAATTGCTAAATCGTAGAATGGAAGGGACCTCTGGAGATTCTCTAGTCCAATCCCCCTGCTCCAAGCAGGGCCACCTAGAGCAGGTGCATCAGGTCTGTGTCCAGTGGGTTTTGAGTATCCAAGGACAGAGACTGTACATCTTCCATGGGCAACCTGTGCCAGTGTTTTACCACCTTCACAATTAAAAAATATTTTTTTCTTTTGTTTAAATGGAATTCCCTGCATTTCTGTTAGTAGCTTCTTGTCCTATTACTGGACACCACTGAGAAGAGTCTGACTCAGTCTTCTTCAATCCCTGACCAGGTACTTATGCACACCAGCAAGATCCTCCCCAGCCTTCTCTTCTCCAGACTGAATGGTCCCAACACTCTTGGCGTGTCCTTGCACAACAGATGCTCCAGTCAATTGACCACCTTTATGGCCTGTTGCTGGACTCACTTCACTATGTCCCAGTCTCTCTTGTACTGGGACCCCAGAAATGACTCGCCAGTGCTAAGTGCAGAGGAAGGATCAACTCCCTGAACCCGCTGGCAATGCTCTTCCTGATGCTGTCCAGGAGGCCATTGGCCTTCTTTGCCATGAGGGCACATTGCTGGCTCATGGTCAATGTGCTGTCCACCCAGATCTCCAGGGCCTTTTCTACAAAGCAGCTTTCCACCTGGTTGGTCCCCAGTCTGTACTGGTGCATTGGGTTATTCCTCCACAGTGCAGAGCTTTGCATTTCCCTTTATAGACATTTACATTCTCATAGCTGATTCTTATCTTTTGCTGCGTGACTACACACAAACAGAATTTCTCCTTTTGCATTCTTGCTGCGTTACTTAAAAGTGGCAGAAACACCCATAGTGAGATCTGAAGTACGAAACTTAATCAGACTCCTAATTTGGAAAAAATGGATTAAAACACCTCTTCACTGTACTAGCTACTGTGCTGAGTCCTGTCTGCTCAATATTAGTCATATTTGTGTTCAATATTTTTTCAAGCTCTGGGTGATAGGAACAGCTACTAGGAAGGGCTGACATCTGTGAGGAGTGCTGTAGGGTGAACTGATCCTTTAAGAGGAAGGATGGAGGCTTGGTTACAACTTGATGATGTGAGCCTTAGGTCATCACACCATTTAAGAAATGCGTCTGTCTGGATCATACGACTAAAATAAAACAGCTCAGTAAAGAACAAATTTTGGACAGGATAGACTTGCTGAAAGATGTGAATGTTGTTGCTCAATAAGGAACAGCAGACTGGCTGAAAGAAGTTATATAAAACAGGTAGCCTTGTTATGAACACAGGATTAAAGGGAGCCTCATGGGCCCATGGTTCTGCTGCCCACCCATCACAGGCACTGGGTCACAGAAGTCCCTTTGCAAAATGGTTGTGTTCATTTTTAAAACAGTTGTACTTTTCCTCTTCCAACCTTCTTTTAATTGTCCTTTAATCTGCAGTCTAAATGCATTTACCAAGATACCTCTCTGCTTCTCTGCTAGCACTTGCCTTTTTATCCAAGACTCCATTTCTGCACTGATACATGTGTTGAGAGGAACTTTAGCCCTTTTCAGCTTTCATTGTATTGGGCTAGACTAGCCATGTTCTGTAAATTTTCTCTTGTGCAGAGAATCTCTTTCTTAATTATTCCAGGAGCCCACCTTTGCATCTTTTTCAGATTCAATTCATAATTTTATACAGTATTCCAGATGAAGTTTCACCGAGATCTTACACAGCAAAAATATTTCCACAGCGCTACTGAAAACAGATCTCTCGATGGCAGTTTAAGCTTAGATTTGTTTTTTCCCGTAACTACCTCATGTCAGCAGTTCACAAGAAGTGTGATTTTGAAGAGTATATTTTAATTTCCTTTTCTGCCATGTCAAACTGTTGTGGTTCTAGCACAAAGTGTTGTTACTTGTTCCCAAGCACAAAACTACACATTTCTATGTAAATGAAGTTTCTTCTCATTTCTATTAGTCTAGGCTATAGGCTCTTTTTTTGTATTAATTCTAATCGGTATTCATTAGTTTTCTGTGTTGATGTTTCTTCACTTTATCAGTGCATTTCATTAGCATGTATCCACGTGCTAATATTGCTTGTAACCATTTCCTTCTCTCATTTCATGCTTCACTTTTCCTCTTTATCTTACCCGTATCAAAATGTTGAAGTCTGTTTACTTCTTTTGCGTAGTAATTATGTAACATACCCTGAGATTTGATACCTTTGAATTCATGGTCAGTTCTCTCTTCTCTTTCTGTTTTAGTCACCCTTTTCTTGCTTCAGAATTTGTCCTCAAGGGTTGGTTACCCACAATTAACATCTAGTTCACATAAACAAGAACAGTCATTTCTCTTTCTGTATAATTACATAAACTGAAAATGTTCTTGTCTTACTGCTCACAATGATTACTTCATAATTTCTGCAGTTGTTCTCTTAAGCAGCTTAATAATATCCTTTAATATAAGCAGAACATCCTCCCTCAATGGTGTTTTTTCCAAAGCAGTTTAGCTTAATGCTTCTGATGTAGGTTCTAAATAATTTATGTATTTCCCATGTTTACTCTCTTCAAAATAAACCATTTCATGCTTTCAGCTGTGAAATAAAATAGTATCTTTTCCTTGGGCATACAATGGCTATTTCAAAAGTGTGCAGTTTGTTAGTGTTACTGGATCTTTTCTCCTTTGATTGATAATGCTGCATTGTATTCATTGCAACTTGCCTTGAGAAGGGCAGGTCAGAAGACTGAGGCAATGAGTGCTAAGGCCCCTCTTCATCAAAGGAATATGCAGAGGTGAGAAAAGCAAGCCTGTCAAATAAGGGGCATTGTTCTGTTGCCTATTGTCTCTATCCCCACAGCACCCAGGTTCTCAAGAACAGGTTTCAGTAATGGAAGAACTGGGACAGAGCTATTTCTGCCCTGACTATCTGACAAGACGGATGTGTGAAGTTCTGAAGATGATGATCCACACAGTAGTCATAAGTTACCTTGATGCCATTGCTGGCATGGTGACCTAAGAGACTGTGTTCCCTGTGAAGTCTTCCGTGGATGCCTGTAGCAGGGCAATGCAGAACTGTACAAGGCAGCTGCAAAGGATGAGAAAGAGAGCAGAGAATTGGGATGCACTGCTCAGAAAACTCCCTCGTGCTCAACTGTCCCCAGGGATAGCTACTGGGTGAGGCCTTTGAGTGCAGACAAGGTATATAGTGACTGCTGGCCATCAGTTTACTCATACAGTGCTACTGCCTGTGCAAATTCTCTGCTGCTGGGATAGCACAGAGAACGAAGGTCTTGTGATCAGGTCAGCAATGTATATTAATTCTCCTCAGCCCTGAGCTAATTGCTGTTATTCCACCAGAAGCTCCATGCTTTCCACCCTAGAGACCTGTTCAAAAAGTGTTGCAGCTAGTTTGTTTTTAATCGAGTGTGATGATACAAGGAGCTGCTGATGCTGGTTGTGATGAGGAAAAATTAAAGACATATGCCTTGCAGAGTTTTCTGTGGGATTAGGAATTGGATACTCAGAGCTACACGCTCTTCCACATTTTCCTGTGTAGTGACCATGAGACTGAGGGTGCAGAAGCCCGGATGAGCTGCCAGATTGGTAGGGTGTTCCCACCTGAGGATGCCTGAGGATGCTCTCTGTCATTGCTGCACCTGTTGTGTGCCCCCAGCGTGTAGTTATCATTCTTGGTCTTCAAGAACACTGCCTTTGTTAATTCAGATTTATTGAGGCAACAGTCCTCTCAAACCCAGCAGTTATTGTGACGTTATCAACCCTCTGATACTGCCATGGGATAAATCTGCTACCCAAGAGACATGTGATTTTCTCTTGACACAGATTCACAAGGAGTGCCATTTTCTTAGGACTCCTGGTTGCACCTCTCTGAAATTTCTCTGAACTTGGAAACATAGCTGTTGGCATGGCAGAAATAAGTAGATAAAGAGAAATAAAAATAAATAAATAAAAGAAAGGAGGACATCAGCAAGGGGGGAATGGCAACAGAAAGTAGGACAGGGAAAATTATTTCAAACATGAAGATATGTAAATGGATGAGGAAGAGATGAAGATTGACCATCAACAGCAAATGGAGTTTTCAACATGACCCTTGAATCTTGAGTGGATTTGTTATATGCCATTGACTTTCCAGACAGTGGAGGTGAAGAAAGATGTCTAGAAAAGCCACCAGGCACAGGAATGAAGGATCATGGAAACTTTCCTTCATACTGAGTGGGGTGAGGAAAAATGCAGAGCTGCAGCATCAGCACCCATGTGATGTAGTTATGCTACTGAGCAAATTTTGTTATTCTTTGTCAAGTTTTTCAGGCTGACATAACACAAAGAGCCCATAAGAACAGCCTCAGACTCATGGAAAATTACAGCTCCAACAGATGAATGAGATCCCTGCTGTGTTGTAACACACATTAAAGTATGGACAAATGCAAAGCCAACCTTAGGAAACCACATCATGATGAAGCAAATGTTACGTTGAAGTGATTCCTATTGCTGTTGTGAAATGGAAACCATCCCTATACTGCAGTAGACATAACAGCACAAAGAAGAAAGGTTCAGTCTGGTATGTGCTTGTCTTCTGGCTCTTAGGCAAGATCCCAGTACCCATTCTGAGATTTTCTTTCCTTATCTCCATCTGCCTAGGACTGACTCTAGAATCTCATGTGAGTCATTGACTGATATGACCTGGAACTTGATTAGAAATTAAAAATTAGAAAAATAGTGGTAGTCGTAGGAAGACATCACGTTCAGAAACTGGAACTTCTTGCAATGAACTTACGTATTTCCACAGAGCCACAAATCAGCAATAGCAAAAAAAAAGATAGCGAGGGCCCATGAACATTGAGTGTAAGATTAGTATTTGTAGTTAACTCATGTATGGCATATTCTTTTGCCTGAATTTTACTTTATGCTATCAGTTTTAGAGACCAGGGACCATATACGCTTTAAGATGCTGCTGTGATTCTAATGTAATATTTGACACTGATTTAAAGCCATACAGTGCCATATGCAGTCTCCTGCTAATATATTTATGACATGCAAGTAGCACGAGGAGACAAAAGTTGACTATCAAGGAGAGCAACACTCTGCCATTGTTTCTTACACTCTGTTTCCTTACATGTCTGCCACTGGCCATACTTAGGGTAACATTGAGAAAAGACAGTATTGGCTCAGTTTGGCAGCCACTGTCTTCACTAATATCCACTGAGCAGATTTACAGCCATGGAGCAATGTCAGCTCAGTTTATGATGCACAGTTACAAGATGCCACTGATTGTGAGACTCCCCTATTGAGATTAATTTCTCATCAAGCAATGAACTAACACTGAAAAAAATGCTTTGTTCAGATAAGTTACAGTCAGTTGAGCTACATACTGCTTAAACTTCACCTTAACTTCAGCCATGTTAGACCATAAAATTATATGCTTGGCAACACAGTAAACTTAAACAGTGCACTGTTGTAACATTTGCTGCCATGGAATTATTTCTTTTTAAGACACTTGAATTTGTAGTCTGTGTTTTAATTGCAGCTGTAATATTGCTACAATATTGCTGCAATCTTCATCAGGACTTGACTCCAAAACTAGTAATCAGGTTATCAGGTTCCCAAGGATACAGCCTTTTTTTTTTTTTCAGAATATTCTATGGATATTTTGACTGGGTGGAATTTAAGGATATTGGACATTTGTCAAGCATTTCTGGTTGTCCCACTATTCTGTCCTAACTAGACAGCAGGATGTTCTGAAGCCCCAAGCACTGTAGCAAACACATGGGAGTTACAGTGCTTCCCAGGAGATTAAGATCTAATATGCATGTACTGTAGCAATGGTTTGCAATGCACAACAAATCCAGCAATCTCTCTGTGTGTTGGAGTTAGAGAAAATGCCTTGTTTGCCCATGAAGAATATGCAGAGGTGGTCTACTGCAGCCTAAATGTGTCAGTCTCACCATTGAAGTGCTAAATTGTTGGACATACACTTCTATCCAGGCAGAGGCAAAAGAATATCAGTCTAAATGCAATAGCCCTTACTCCAGCATGAGGGCTCCGAAGTAATTCAGAGCTGTGATCTCATTTTTGAGAAGAAAAAGATCCAGTAATCTGCTGATTAAGGCATCTGTATTGGTGTTGACAGACCTGGTTTCAGTCTTCATTCTGCTTGATTAGTAATTGTAGTGTTAATTCTTTCTGCTGTGGTCCGTAAGAGTGACCTTGAAAGCAGGCTGCCATACACCTTGGGTGTCAGTCTTTGGGAATATCTTACTTGCATCGTTTCACTTTATATTAATAATTTCTTCAGAACAGGGATGTGAATGAGAGACAGAACACGGATTTGAAAATACATCCATCCCCCTAGCTAGGATCCTCCTAAGAAGGAAAGCTGGTCCTACTCTCCTAAGGAGAGAAGCAGCTTTCTGTCATTTGGGGTGTAAATAATATGTATATCTGTTCTTGGCAGGACCATCTAGCAGGTTTAGACTTGAAGGCATTGCTTAGAGAGCCATGATTTCCAATCAGGAGCTGAAGCACTCAGATGCTTAAAAGTCAAACACCTTTGCAAACCTTACTCAGACTGATTTGGTGAATGCTGAGGCTTAAGAGTGGAAGAAATCAAACCGAGTATTCTTCTTCTGTGAAATATTTCAATAGCTGCTCTTATTCGACAATAGGCCAGAGTCTCCAGTCTTTGGCCATGCTCTGGATCTGACATGTAGGGCACAGTTGGGATTTAAATATTATTTGTTTTCTTTTTTTTTTTTTTTCCCCCTCCTGCTTAACACAGGACAGGTTTTTGCCAAAATTATTATGGCATAGAGTATTATTTTGTATTGTTTGTTCTGTCAAGTCCTGGTTTCCCTGATAACGGTATCAACTGCATTTAGCTTAACTTTTTCCATTAGCTAAACACTTTCAAAATCCTTGGTATTTCATGGGAGTGAGAACTGTAGCACTTGGCTCTGTTCATTTTGCCTGACATACAGCACCCTATTTGAAATAATTTGAATTAATTAATTTATTTGAATAAAGAATTTGAAATAAATCAAGCCTCCATATTGTCTTAAAGAGGCTAACCTTTTGTTTCATCTCTTCCACTTCCCATTCTTATTTCCTCACTCCCTTATCTCCTCCTTGTCTCACTAGACTGAGTGCTACAATCTCTCAGAGTCTCTTAGAATCATAGAGTCACAGAAAAATTTTACTTGGAAAGGACCTCATCTGATCTGACCCCCCACTCAAAAGCAGAGCCAACTCCAAGCCTTGACCAACTTCATAGATAAATGTCTGCTTTTTCTGCAAACCCCACTCCTTCTGTCACTCTAATTTATACTGATCTCATCTCTGCTGTTTCTACAAATACTTATGCATGATAAAGGAGCTGTAGATGCTCTGGAATTAATCTAAACACACCATAAGCATAGTGCTCGGGTGTTTCATTTTGTTCTTTGCTGTAGTATGTAGGTGGTGAGTTCTGCCATGCATCTGTGAACAACCACACCACTGTAGGGCTTTGTAATTTCCAAACTCTAAATTACAATGCAGGCAGGTGCACCCAGCAGTAATTCAGGACAAAATACACTACTGACATCTTGAAATGAATACTCAATCCAAGTATTACAAAACAAGACTGTTCAGAACAAAGGTTACCTTGAAAAGAAAATCAAACTGTGTCAGGATAGAACAATGCTGCTCTGGCACTCGCTCGTGATACCAGACAGAAGTTATGGGAGTGGCAGGTAAGGACATTTTAGGGTTTGTGATCTCTGGTTAAATTTCATGTAGTAGCATGAAATACCTCTGCTTTTCTGTTACATCACTGATAGGGGGGAGGGAAGGATACAGACAGTTCTCAAAGTAGAGCAACAGCAATGACCTGGTGGCTTTTTTACCGGGATCAGATACTTGTCAGTGAGTTAGGAGACTAATACCCAGCTATACTGAGAGTTACAGGCAGATCAATAGCTACTTCTTCCCCTTAACAATGTCATTAAATGGAGCTCTGTCTTCAGTTGAAGGAGCAGGCAACCTTGTGCTCTTCTTGCACCCCCTCTTAGAGACCTTTTCCATTCCAAGGCCCTACACAGTCATCTAGGGCTGTCTGCTCACATCCTGACATCACTCCCCAGGAGGCAGTGTGCCAAAACCCCTAAGCAAACTCCCATCAGGCTAAAAGAGACACACGTCCCAGAAGCAAGCAGAGTGGAGACATTTAGCTTAAGCTACAATATATTATAAACCACATGGCAAGCTGAAAAAGCCCTGTCTCTCGTCACCCAGCTAATTAGTTTGAGTGCAGTGCCATGAGGGTGCAGCGATACTGATTCTAGTTCTGGGGTTAGCACAGGGAGCTGGGCTATCTGATATCTCCACAGTCTGAAATTGACACACATACAGTTATTTTATGAGGGACATTGGCCTAATTATCACCCTTCATAATTTTTTACTTAAAGGAGTATGGTCCTGCTCTGGCAGGGGGATTGGACTCGATAATTTCCTGAGGTCCCTTCCAACCCCTACCATTCTATGATTCTATGAAAGGAGTACCTTTTCTCTGAACGTCTGAAAATGCTTTTGACCACCTTTTATTTGTAATTGCAGCAGAAATAATCAAGAGTTGTACTCCCAAAATTCTATGCTCTGGATGAAGTCGCATATTCTCTTCAAAATGACAGAATCTAGAAAAAAAAAAAAAATAGGTGACAGAGTTAGCTGTTTATTCATACTGGAACTAAGAAATGCTGCTAGGCTCTCACCACTAATCAAACTTGCTGCCTTCTAGACATACAAAAGGTTTGGCTGATTCTCGGTCTTTCTAACTGCATGTAGGTTGAGAGTCTGGGAATGCCTTTGGGCTCACAGATACAGATGCGAGCTCTAGCTCTATGCTAATTCCACAGCAGAGTGTGACTTGACCATACATCATCACTTCTGTCCTTTTCTCTCCTTTTCTGCCTGTGCAGTCAGGGTACAGGGATTCTGAGGTCTACCGCAGTGCACATCTTCGGTAGAGACTTGTGAAACAGTCTCCATGGCTTTTCCCTCACATTTCTTTCACAGGTTTTATTCCTACAGAGAAGCTCCTTTCTTGATATTTTTACTGATTTCCAGTTTTCCAGAATACTTATGAAAGCCTTTATGCACTCAAAAGTTGTCAAAAGATGCAAATGGAAAATCTGCTTTTATTCTTTTTCCCTTGTTTATACATAAGAGACCATCTTTTCTATAGGAAAGAACTTATTTCTCTCCCTACTGTAACACAAAAGGCTTTGAGTTTCTGTTACAAGGCTTCACCTTTCCGGGCTGAGAAATGGTTGGCCTTTAGTTATTTTATTTTATTTTATTTTATTTTATTTTATTCAGTTTTGTCTTTCACGTATCATATGCAACATACAATTTCATCCATCTTCTCTTTTGTCTACCTCTTTAATCTTCTTTTGAGTAACTTGCAGTTACTCTTTGTTCCAGCCATCACAGTATTTCTTCATGAGTTCTTTGTTTCCCTCCAGACAAAGGTGCTACAGCTTGTTGGTTTTATGTTACTTTTTGGCTGGCTAATCTTGCTTATAATGGGGCTACATCCTAATTCTTCCTCAAATGCCTTTGGTTTTGGGTTTCTGCAAGGATTTATCCTACAGCAGGGCATTCATTTTCCAAGGACTGCTTTGCTTGTCCTAACCATAACACCCCTTTGGGTGAGTCCCTGGTGCATTAGTGGCTAGCTTTTTATACTGCAGTTCTTGGTCTAGTCAGGGCTACCATGTTTGACTTGTTCACCCTTATCCTTTAGTAGAAGGTCAGACTCACTTTGCAAAATTTACCAGATTACCCAAATTAACAACCCCTACCCCAGTTTCTGGAAGAATCTTTCCATACACATTAGCATCCTCTGTCCTTTCCTGAACTGCTATCTCCAGTTTTGCTGGGATGTTATATTACTGAAGAAGCTCTGTCTTTTCTGTCTGGATTTCATGGCTTCTTACATACTTTATTTAAATAAGTGCTGCAGGCTGATTATTCCAGACGTGCCCCTCTAGATCTTCAGACACATTTACCACCATACCCTGGAGCTTTCTCCAGAACACTTTATTTTTTATAAAGTCACTTCATTTGCAGCTCCCTGAACCCTTTTTGGTTGTGGTTTCCTTGTGACGGGCAATATGGTGCTTCTGGGATTCAGGGTCTCTTTTTTTATTCTCAGTTTAGGCTATTTCTGCTGCCTGGACAGTGGTGCAAGACTTGTGCTCAGGTGCAGTTTTTAAAGTTATATAATCCCAGCTGAAGGCTGAACAGTTCAGCTTTCAAGTAATAAAATATTCATTTGTTCCCACTGACATTTTAAAACACATTAGAAAAGCATTTATACTGATTTTCCCATTTGTCAAAGCTCGTGTTTAGAAAACTCACATCTGGAACATATTTAATCATATTTAACCGTATTTAATGGCTTCTTCGGAAACTTCCACCTGTGTGGAATGAATACAACAGCAGAAAATGGCACATTTTGAAAATGACTGTGGTAATGACAATTTGATTTGAAATCATGTAAGTATTGACAAAATACTTCAGATGTCTGTTCATGGTAAAAAAAGCAATTCTCCCTTGAAACAGAGGATATTTTCTTTGAGTGAGACAGGTCTCAGAAAGCTGCTACTTGCCACACTTGTAGTAAATATTAAAGACATAATCTGGGGTTAAACCAGTAATTCCTTATAGAAATATCTCATAGAATAAAGATTCATCACTGCTGAATGGAGTTCTCTAGATGAAAAACATTTTCCCAATTCTTACTAAAAAAAATGGCTTGATAAAACATTTGATCTCATTTTCTTCTAAAATCCATGAAGCTTTTCATTAAGGAAAGTCAGGAAAATGTCCCAAGTCAGGATATATTTTCTTGGTCGTGGTTGTGTGATGGAATTGGCATAATCCACACTGAGGGAAGCATAAATGAGTTAAGGCTGATTCCAGGTGAAAGGAATAAAATTCCACACCCACACCCACACCCCCCCAGAGAAATTCTGTGTTTCCAGGTGCAAAAGGAAGGTACACACACGTAACTTCATCACAGAATACCCTGGAGAGAACAACTGATACAGGAAGCTCTAAACAACAAAAGAGCCCAAGAAAAGGCTGGAACTTATAATTTTCTTAGAAATTCAAGTTGTTGTGTGAGGATAAGGAGGTTTTTGGTTCACAGAGTGCTTCCTCTTTAGCTAAAGTCATTGAAATCCTTCTGTGATGAAGAAGTGACAAAGTTATGGAGGACTCAGATTCTTGTTTTTCTTGGGAGACTTATAATGTGAGAAGAATAAGCTGCCTGCTTCAGCTCAACACTAATGATACTCTGCACTATGTACTGATCATAGGAAAATAGAATCCAATGAAGTGGCTTCCTGAATGTCTGTGTGAGTCACACAAAACACTGAGTACTAATGTATACTGAGTACTAATCTCAAAGAAATGATGAATCTCATTCTTAAAAGAGAGAAAAGAAACGTCTTTGCATTCACAAAGATGACTCAGAGAATGGCAGTGTGTATGATAAAGCATGTTCATGCAACTCTTAACATGGTTTATAGGCCTCAGCTCCTTTTTTCCCACTGACTTTAAATCAACTTGTTTGCCCAACAGCAGTTAACTGCAAGAAACTGCCACTGACAACACGAACTGCATTGCTTTTATTTAGATAAATGTATATATTTTGCACAATGTGATACCTTAAGGCAAGAAGCTAAAGGAGCAACTCTAGTGTGGTTTACACATTAATGCATTGTGGCTATATGTGGGCAGAGGCACAAGAAGTCTGTGTTTACTGTAGTTTAAACCTTTACATCATTAATTTGCCTTTGACTGCCTGGCTTGTATGTATTAGCTTGACACTTGCTTCAGACCCGTGCAATCTTTCTCAGCTAGGGAAAGGGATTGCAGCTGCTGTACGATGGGCTCTGGCCCATCAGTTTTGGTGGTGAGTGCCAGTGCAGCTGTACACAGTCACTCTTCTAATGTCATTTCACTTCTCACCTCTACCCCGTTCCTTCCTACTTGCTCCCTCTGCACAGTCTAGTTGCTAGATTAGAAATACATGACTGACATTTCACTCTTTCACCCCATGGCGTCTGCTGAAACTGAGAGGACAGGGAGGACGTGAGGACAGAGAAAACAGTGGGGTTCAGAAAACAGAAACCACTGTTAGGGAAGTCATAATGCTGGACAAACTCCAGTGTGGAACCCAATAACAGCTAGGACAGTGGATACCCTGCAATAATATGCCAAGGAGCAGTTTAGAGGGAAATGTAGGAAGCCGCATGGTGAGGAAGTGGCATCGGCATTTCAGTCAGATAAGTGGCATCTGCCATCTTAGTTTTTCATGTAGAGGAAACTATGAAACTATTTCTGAAAGATAAATAAAATGACTGTTATGGAGGATACTGCAATAGTTGGATGTCAAGATATTCCTGTTAAAAATAATCTAACCTGGACCATTTACTTTTAATTAAGTTTTCTAAAAATACTTCTTGATTATTTAAATCCATAATACTATAGATAAAAGAATGAGAGGTGGAAATACTTCAGTAGATTTTTACCTTCCATTTGACTTTTCTTTTCAAAGAAAGAATTCCAGGTAATAGCTCCTCTGACATCAAAGTCACTACTGGAGGCAATATTAATATTGGAGCATAGACTTTCACAATTACATGTACACTCCTTTCCTGTCATGTCTGAATACTGAAGGATAAAAAAGATTTGTGTATGTTGAGTATAGGAAATGTCTTTCATGCTTATAAGAAGCATGCACTTTTAAATGCACCAGTAGCTTTGTCTGGGACTTCACTGGAAATGCTTTTACAATTTAACAATGTTTAAATGCTTTAGTATTTTAAATTATTGCAGCCAGAAAAAACTTAGCATGAAAGTCATCTGTTTAAAAAGTGACTAATTGGGCAGATGTTGGAGAACAGAAGCTAAGTTACTCCTAATAGCAGGTCTTACAGGAAAAAAAAAAATCCAGTACTAGAACCACAGTCAGCAATTATTCCTGAGAGTTCTATACACTTTATTCACTAACAGTGTCACATTGTTAGAAAATCAGCTGAGTCATTTTTGTCACGAAACAATTCTTACAGTCTTTTCTAGAATCTCTCACACTGCAATCTCCAAGTTTCAGCTTTCTTTTGTTTTTGTCAACCCAGGTTAGCACAAACTAGAATCTCAGTTGCTTTTGTTCAGTGCATTTGGATGTTAAAGGTAACGGGCACACCCAGCTTGGGGTAATTTACAGCTCTGATCTACAGGTAGAAACACAGACTGCCCAGAAAAGAGTTTTACATCCTGATCTTCATCATGAAAACATGGGTGTTCTGCTTTACCTTGTAGGAACAGGGACTTAACCTTAAGGAAAGGAAGGGAAGGGATAAAGAATGCTATGTCACGGTAGGGCTTACTCTAATGTGAGTTTAGGATGAAAGGTACAAGATGTAGAATCATAGAATCATTCTGTCTGGAAGAGACCTTCAAGATCATCATGTACCCTGCATAGTTGTCACTACAGGGGAGAGAGGACAAAAAAAAATGTTGGATGGATATTAAGTTACTACAAAAAGTAGGCAAAGCTACCTATTCCTTAAAAGTAAACCTAAACCTCAGATTTATCAGCAAGACAGTGCCGGCCTTCAAAATCCTCCTTTGTTTCATTTTCAACCAAGATGTTCCTGTGTGTCACAGCCACGTGGCAGAAGAAATAGGAAGAAAACAGTGGGACCAAGAGTCCCTCTTACTGATGAAGGACACTGCAGTTAGAGCTCTCTCTGGGAAGGAACATGCAAGAGTAAGATGAGTTGGTGTTGAAAATAAAAGAACCCAAAAGACTACACAGCATTTATAGGTAATGTAGAAACTTGCCTTCTCCTGAAAGACAATGGATATTGTTTTTGAGTGTGTAATGCTGTACTATTACCTGTGTAAAGCTGATATTATTTAACCATGAAGTTATTATTGAACTAATTCTCATTACATGGTTTAAAGTTTTATAGAATTTGCACCTTTAATTATTAGAGTCTGATGTGGTTTCTGTACTGATTTTCCTAGAATTATAATGACACCCTTCTACAACCTGGGGGATGTCCGTTATCTGACACTAATTTGTATGCATTTTAGTAAGTCTTTTTTTAGTTAGTAAGTCTTTTTTTTAGTAAGTTTTTTTGAGAGGGTTTATGTTGATTTTGAGAGAGTTATGAAAGTTGTAATGAAAAGCCAATGGAACTCTTCAATCTCAACGTGAGAGCACCATCTAGAGGCAAATACCATGGCCCGCACCGGGCTACGTGCACCCAAGAGTGCCCTAAACTGACAAACTGCTTCTGAATTTCGTTAGAGAACGATTGGAGAAAATAAACTCAAACTTCGCTGTATTAAGGGATATTTTTTCTCTTACACTGTTTATTATTGTGAAATCGAATTAACTGCTGTGAAATCTCCAGTGACTTTTTCAGAGAGAAGGATGTGAGAAATCCACAAAGCAGCATAATCATTTCACGATACCCGTGGTTGAAGAATGATGCAGTCTTCCTTCCAGTTCCCTGCAAGCATGATCACAGTTGCTCCACATGCTGAAACGTATGATATTTGTGAGCCCCAGTCTGAGACAGCTGTTAACACAAGGATTCCTTCAAGCAACAGTCCATACTAGAGTACTCCACCATTGGCATCCACCTGAATGCATCTAGACATCCTTTCACATGCAGTAAAAAACACTTCTTTCCATTTTGATCACCTGTGACATTGTGCTTTATATAGTTAATATCTTCATTGGAGTTGCTCAGTATTACATGGCTTGACAGCTCTTTTGCACAGGCAAACCAGTTGTTATCCCACTGAAACTGTTGAGTACCTTGGTTTAAACTGCAATAAATGAGAAATAAAGCAAGACCCCTGGGTCCAGAACTTTGTATTTAGGCAGACTGGAAATGTTTATGACTCCTTAGAGGATTTTGATTTTTCATTGTGAGACATCTTGCGTAATCTGCACCTTGACAAAAGAAGCACAAGATGCTACAGTGTGTCTGTGTTCTTCTAGTTTAGGTGACAGACAATGAGTCTGCTGTCTTAACAACTGTCAGATGCATCCAGAAGATTCTGAAGTAATTCCAAAGTATGCACAGTTGTCATGGAAAGACCAATTAGACAGGGGCAATAATACTAAGTATACAGTTTCTAAATGCATCAGAAGGATGACCAGATCCCTAAGTTACTATGGGCTCTGTGGTATCGCAAAGTGTAACTACATCTCTGTCGTGCAAAAATCACATTTGAATTCAGTTCTGCCTCCTTTTCTGCATATCTAGGGTATTTTCACAAAGGTACTCTCTTTTTGGTATAGAGGAAATGCATAAAGCTCAGAAATCATTAAAAAATCTGAAAAAAATCCTCATAAGGTAGCTGTTAATAATATATATTATGCTTAAGTACAGCTACACACCAATTCTTAGCAGAATTCTATTCTAGGTGCTTTCAGAGTCATGTTCAATATGCTTTTAATAAACATTCCCAAATTAACAAATACTCTCAATCACATTGTTGTATTGAGATACGCAATTCCCCAGTCACCTATGCCTATCCAGCCCAGAGAAAGTGTCATTTTAGCCTGACAGGTACGTCCACACCACCAATATTACAATTAGCTCAAGCCACGCAAGCATCAATAAGAACACCTTCAGAGAACTTGGGCTTCCACATCATGGTGAAGCTCATGCCACCAGGTCTTCATTATGCTTGCTAAATTAAGTAGCTGAATTATAAAGAGCTTGAATGTGTCTATACACATTTTTTTTGCAGCTTCACCTCGCTGTACAGATATGCTCTAGGTGGACATTTTATAGCATGACACGACTATTTTATAAATTCAGTGCAGTCCTTGCAATACCCAGTGGTTATGAGGATTTCTCTAAACCAGGGGGATGCAGCCCCCTAACTTGGCAACTTTCTTTCTACTTCTTGCTCTTTCTCTTCCTGTATCTCCACTCCCTTTTCTCCATACTTAATTAGGGGTAGATTACTGTAAGGCATGTTTAAAGCTGTCCACCAAAGGACTTTCTCAAACCTGTTATTAATTTTTGTTTCTTTACATTGGCTAAAGGGAAAACACAAGACGTTTTTATTTTCAAGTGAAAGAGTTCCTTTCACCTCCCATGTTCCTCCCTCTCCCCTCAATTTTACCAGCCTTGTCAGGTCTTCCTAGAGATAGGTGTGTCTCCTTTTCTTGATCATGATCTGTACACATGGCCAGTGGGATGACAAATCTCAACACAATTGTTTCCTTCTCTAGTTGCTTCACTGGTTAAACAGGAGCTAAAAAAAAAAAAGAAAAAGACCTTTTAGTGAAATAATTCATTCAATTATTCAGCCTCTTACATCCTTTCTCTGGGATGTCACGATCTCCTCTTCTGTCATCATGAAGTTTCCTAAGGTAGGAAGTTTCCTAAGGTAGGAAAAGACCTAATGGCCTTTTATTATTAAAATACTTTTTACACTTGTTTTTTTTTAGGGCTTCCTTCATGTTTGCTAAGGAGAGTAAAATCTAAGAGGTCCGGGATTACTTTACATTTTAGGTTTACATCTGGAAATCATGTGGCCTGCACACAGCATCTGCAGAAGGTTGAATATGTAGCATACATTCTCTGCAGCTTGACTGGATTTACCTTCCTGGGATAGGAAAAAAAGTCACTCGACAAAATGTCACAAAATGCGGTGATGTCCACTCCTTAGAATTCTAGCAAGGAACAAAATTAGCTTTCACTGTTGGAGGAGATTTAAGAATTTTCTGGGATTGCAGCTGAAAACTCCTTGAAGGATAATTCCAGGTCTGGTGATACCAGAAGATAACTGAAACTACGGATCAAATTATATCCTTGAGGATATATGTAAATGTCCCCAGGGAAATCAATATCAAAGATATACAAGTAAAATTTTATTTCCAACAGAAAATAAGAAAGTATCAGGGTATTTATGTTCTATATGTCTGGGGTCTTGGGGTATTATTTTTTGTTGTTGTTGGAGGAACTAAGTAGAAAGTGGGAAAAGTACTTTAGCACAGATCAGTGTTTCTAAACTCTTCTGTGTTGGATCACATGATAATGCCCAAATCCTAAAAAAAAAGTGAAAGATAAATGTTTCCAAAAGCTTCTTAATTACGTATTTTTGGATGTATTTTAAGTTCTATTTCCATGAAAACCTTGTGACAGTTATGAATAAGGAACAGTTTAACACAGTCTGTTTTGGTAATGAAGAGATCTTTGGCGATACATGATTTTGGAGTGTAAGCTTAGATTACTGCATTGTAGTACTGATGTCAGTGCTGTTGTGTGAACAGGATAGCGTCTGAATCACTATTACTACATCCACTTGTTACTTATACCTGATTGACCTCAAATATCTACAAATCTTGTTCATATAGGCCGAATTTATGTTGGTTTATTCTGGTTAGAAATCAGGCAGCTGGTTAGAAATGGTCATAGGCTTAATTCATGCAGCTCAGTATTTGTGGTAGTGACATCTAACTGGGAGAGGAGTCAACAGGTAAGGTAGGAACATCCTAAAGCATTCTTTCTAAATCTGTAGGAGTTGATCTGTCACCACTTATATCGAGCACAGAAATGAGCTACATCACAGTCCAGATCCATCCTTTGCACGACAGCAGTTCATTGATTTCATCAGAATTACTGCAGCGTCAGCTTGGCTCAGTTTCTCTTTGTTACCACAGAAGTGACCATGAAACGGTTCTGTCACATTCCAAATCATTTGCATAGCAAATCGTTCAGATTTTTTTCTTGGGGGTAAGTTTTTTGGCCATCTCTTTTCTTCTCGCACACCAGAGAACTTCTTCTCAATAATGTGAATAAAGCATCCCATATTTTTGATTTCAGTAGCAAAAGCAAACCCACTCACTGTGCTCTTGCTGGTCCGTGGATGGGCAGGTTGAGGAAAGCCTCTCCTTCTCTCCACGGGAGGGCAGCGTTGATTGCACTGGGGGTGGCTTCTCAGCTGCCACTCAGTAGGTAACTGCAGCTGGAATTCTTTCTGCACCGTTTGTGTGTGTAATACAGGAATGTCTTAAAATACAGAGGAAGATGTTTTCTCTTTATAGGTATTTAACAATTTCTCATGTCCCCTCTAGCACTAAAATCTGGAAAAACCTCATTTGATAGCGTACTAACTAGACCCTGATACGTGAACAAATTGACCTTGCTCAGCTTTCTAATACCTGCAAGAACTGAAGAATATCAATCCATGGAGAACGACCTTGAGTCCTAGTGGAGAGCAAGTTCTCCATGGGTCAGCAATGTGCCCTTGTGTCCAGGAAGGCTAATGGCAGCCTGGGGTGCATTAAGAAAACTGTGTCTAGGGAGGTTCTCCTCCCCCTCTACTCTGCCCTAGTTAGACCACATCTGGAATACTGTGTCCAGTTTTGGTCTCCCCAATGTGAGACAGGGATCTACTGGAAAGAGTCCAATGGAGGCTATGAGGATGATTAAGGGACTTGAGCATCTCTCCTGTGAAGAAAGACTGAGGGAACTGGGGCTGTTTAGTCTTGAGAGGAGAAGACCGAGAGGGGACCTTATTAATGTCTATAAATATCTGAAGGGTGGGTGTCAAATGGAAGGGGCCAGGCTCTTTTCTGCAGTGCCCAGCAATAGGAGAAGGAGCAATGGGTATAAACTTGAGCATAGAAGGTTCGACCTCAACATGAGAAGGACCTTCTTCCCTGTGAGGGTGACGGAGCCTGGCCCAGGCTGCCCAGAGAGGTTGTGGAGTCTCCTGCTCTGGAGACTTTCCCAACCTGTCAGGATGCATTCCTGTGTGGCCTGCCCTGGGTGACCCTGCTCTGTCAGGGGATTGGACTCGATCTCCAGAGGTCCCTCCCAACACCTACCATTCTATGATTCTATGACCCATGCAAAAATGCTAAGCAATTTCCCCCCAGATTTCTTACCATCTGTTTCTCATTTCCCCAGCAAGTAAACCCCTATCCTTGCATGGGACACTTGGATCTTTTATTGTGGATGTCATCAAAGGAAACAGCTGTAGGTCCCCAAATCAAACATCACTTAAAACCCAAGTTCCAAAACTTATACCTGTGCAAAGAGTTGGAGGGAGTCTCTTAGAAACCCATGGCCTCCCTAAAATTTCACCAGCTCTGCAGGGGGTCAATTTACAATGTTTTTTAATAATACATAAGTTTATTGATGACATCAATAAATGGACATCATAGCAGAATTTCATACAAAATTGACTTCACTGAGAATGGCCTTCCTGCTGAGCATAACAAGTGCTGGGTCATGTACTTCGGTCACAACAACCCTCGGGCAACGCTCCAGGCTTCGGGAGGCGTGGCTGGAAAGCTGCCTGGTGGAAAGGGACCTGGGGGTGCTGGTGGACAGCCAGCTGAACATGAGCCAGCAGTGTG
>JAAGNO010026429.1:0-11789 GCA_033439905.1 Ceryle rudis
TGGTTTTGTCTGTGTTCCTGTACCCAGTTCTAGAATCCAGCTCCTCCTGGTTCCCATCGGCTGCTGCTGAGTCCAGTCTAGGACTTTGCCAGTGCCCGACCACAGCATCAGTGGTGATGGGATGTAATTGCCATTGGGGGGTGGGGAGTGGGTTTGATGCTGGTGTTATATGTATTTTTATATATTTAATTTTATTCTTATTATTTTAATTGACACTGTTTTATTTTCTATTCCATAAGTCTCCCTTATTCCCTTTTCTTTCCCCTTTTGGGAGAGAGGTTAATAGAGAGCATCTGTCATTCGTCTAATAGATGGCTCAGACCCTAAACCTTGACAAGTGCTTTTTTATCTTGTGTTTTTTTTTTATTATAGAAAAATCATCCAAATATTGGAGTAAGTACTATAATCAGACTGAAAACATTATGGCTGAAAATTCAAGAAATACCTGGTGAGAAATGTCCAGGCTATCTGTGTCTGATTGGTCAAAATCTTTGGATTGTTTTACACATATATAAATGTATGTATGTATGCATATATAAAAACAACAACAACAACAACAACAAGTACTCTCAGTATCCTGAAAAAAGGCAAAGAAGAAGCCCTGGTAGCAAAAAGGCATGGTGACATTTCATAAGCTTCTTTTGTCAGACAACTGAAGTCTAGTTTAATCCAAGCTCTAGTATTAAGCTGTATTCTTGCCTCAAATGCTAGAGAGTGATTGTACTTGGGTCAGAAGAGAGAATTTTGATGCTCTGGTAATTCTTTGACATATGACATAGTCTAGTACAACTGGTCATCATGTCAGAGATGATTATGTCCTACAGCTTGAATGCCAGCATTGGTTTATTAAAGCTGTCAGAAAGACAAAGATTCATACTTAAGAGTATTTAACTGCTCAAAGGGTTCTGATTTTCAGCAGCTCAGAAAAATACATATTTGAATACATGTAGCTACTGTGGTGATAGCAGAAGGCTTGTTTCTTAAGGATGCATTTAGACCACCAGCCTTATGTGGCAAATTTCAACCCCAAGAAATTTGCACTTACAATGAGAGCCTTCAAGATGCCCAGTCACAAATATGACAGAGCTGGTAAATGATTGTTGGTTAGCTTTTTGTTTAGTTTTTATATATATATATAACTTAAGCTCTGTACTTAAATTCTCTGGGTTTTGAGATTAATTATTCTTGATAGCTACAATAAAACTAAACAATGTAAGCATTAATTAAAATCCTGTAATAAAATAATGTTAACTTCCTTGATTCCTGTATGTAATTGTTGCAAAATTATCAAAAGTATTGGAGGACAAATCGGTTTAATTTCTAATTTTAAAAGTGTAGCAGTGCCATGATTTTCTTAGATTAGGAGCACAAGAAACCAATAACTTGTCTCAATACTGTGTATATAGTGGTTCTATGGACAGCGCAGTAGTGGTCATAGAATTGTATGTTCTCAGCCTCTCTCTGTCCTCTTCTTCCCTGAGGAGGAATTTTCATCAAAACAAGATCTCTTGTTTGCATCATAAAGCTGTAAAAATCAAAACCACCCTAAAACCCTTGGTGTCCATCAGAAATCTATCCAGCAATGCTAAAAAGTTCAGAATTTACTGTTAATGACTGAGTTGATCTCAACTCTTCCTGAGTGTTTGGTGTCATAGCTTAATTAAGCCAATCCTTGATTTTCCACTCACATGGGAGAAGAAGTGAGGTAGTATATTTAGTCCTCAAAACTAAGATGAATCTCTTCTTGCATTTTAATCCAAGTAATTTCTTGAGGCAGAGGACTTTCTGGGCTGGCTGTTGGTTTGTATGCTCTTGCCTTTAGACAGTTATCTCTAGTATAAAAGATGTCTAGTCTGTTGCTTCAATGCTTCCTAAGAAAGAGGGAGTTTATGTAGATGTCAAGGTTCAGGGTTGGGCCAGCCACTAGATGAATGACAGATGTTCCCTATTAGCTGCTCTCCCTTCTCAAAGGGGAATAGGAGTAAGGGAGAGAGACTTATGGATTGGAAAATAAAAGTAAACCAGCTTCAATGAAAATAATAACAATAAAATTAAATGTATGCAAATACATATAAAACTAGTATCATACCCACATACAACCCCCTCCCTCAATGGCGATTACACCACCATTACCACTGATGCTGTGAAGCAGGCACTGGACAAGTCCCAGACTGGACTCTGCAGCAGACAGGAAACAGATTCAGGAGCTGGACTCTGGAACTGGATTCAGGAACACATGGATTTGGATCAAAGGCAGGAGAGAGTCCTCCTCAGATGCTGGCCATTGAAGAAGAGACCTTGACTCTCATGATCCCTCAACTTTATACGTAATATGGCGTATATGGGATGAAATACCTTGTTGGTCAGTTTAGGGTCACTTGTCCTGGCCTATTCTCCCCACACATGCAGCTTTTTTGTTTCTGCACCCCCAGTGTGCTATATGAGATTTGGCAGTGACCTTAGTGTGCACTCCAATCCTTGGTACTAACTCTAAAATATCGGGTGTTATCACTGCTGACACTGCAGACACTGACTGCAAAAACACGCCATTGACTTCAGAAAGTACAGTTAGAAGAGCAAAAAGTAGAAAAGTAAAATCACTGAACACAATTCATTCTGTTCTAACTCAAACCAGGACAGTATGCAATGTCCGTGACTGTGTATTTACCTTTATCAAGTGCAGTGTTTTGGACTGTAAGCTCCCAAAGTAAGCAAATCTTAATGTATTTATGTTCATATACATACATATGTGTGTGGTATGTGCAGATACAGATATGTATATGTAGCCTATATGCTTACATACATAAGATTAGCTATTCAAATGCTTCATTAACAAATCTGATCCATTTGGGAGAGGAATTATTATGTTTTCTTTTTATGAACTAGACTTTTGGGAGACTTTTGCGACAGTATCAATACAAAACATGAATAGCAACTGAAGTTTTTCAAACAAATATATAGCATAGTTATAAGGGTTTACTTTTTTTTATACAAAGGGCTTTATTGGCAAAATAACTTTCTCCATCCAGGTGCACTGACTGCAAAACTTAAGCTACTTCCTAGGAATGCTCAGGTTAGAACTGGTGTTGAAAACACCTTAAATATATTTTTCTCATCCTTTCAGTAAGCTCTTAGTAATGCTCCTGCTAACAGGACATATTCTTACTTGGTTAATGATTCTCACATTACTCTTCAAAGCTTTTCTGATTCATGTGCTGCCCTAGATTTTTGTCACTGATGGGTGCAGGTGTCAGTCTGTGGCAGTTCCCAGCGGTGGCTGGGCTACCCATGGTCTGAATGCAGCTGATATGGTTTTTCAGGTGCCATATCGCCAAGTGTAACCCGTGCCCAGTCTGTCTAAGCTCCAGCTCTCTAATTGCCACCGTTGAAGGGGCTGAAAGCCCCTGGCAGTCCCTGCTGGACAAACAGCTCCTGGCCAATACTGGGGGACTGCAGGGTGGCTTTCACCCCTTCTTTGGGAGTCCAAGGACAAGGGAGCAGGCTGGGATATATGAAATGAAAATTCATTAAAAGAAAGTCAAAGGTACTCCAGAGCTGAGGAGTAAGCAACCCTACCACCACCATGATTGAACATATCCCCACTGAGACCTGGGGATACTGACAAATCACCATGACACTCTTCCTGCTACACTGTTCCTTATGAAGATGAAAGTGTCAGCCTTAGGACCTAGATGTATATTAGAAGGGTGAGTGCAACACCAGAGAAATGGGTATCATTATGTTTTCTACTGTAATAATATTAAAGTTTATTTCATCTGTTAAGGTTTTCTGGTTTGAGCAGTATTATTATTACTGATCTAACGACACCTTTGTTTTTTTTAGGGCATTAAGATTTTAAATACGCTACCAAGATATTTATGGTTTCAAAAGTAAGTTGGTTTTGGTTTGGGGTTTGGTGTTTTTTTTTTTACTGTAACAGGATCTTGATGTAACTGGGGATAAGATCAATTAATGGATTATAAGATCATAGAATCATTAACGTTGGAAACAACCTCCAAGATCATCAAGTCCAACCATCTACTAAATATCATCAGGATCAGTAAACCATGTCCCGAAGTGCCACATCTAGACATTTTTTAAACACCTTCAGGAATGGTGATTCCAACACCTCCCTGGGCAGCCTGTTCCAATGCCTCACCACTCTCTCAGTAACAAAAATTTTCCTAATATTCAACCTAAACCTTCCCTGGTGCAACTTAAGCCCATAAGATGCTGCAATGTTAAAAATCTTGAGCTGGACATGAACCCATCTTTCCTAACTTGTTGCTAGATTCTGGTGGTAAGATGTGGTACATGTCTTCCATCTCTGCGTATTCTGCTAAATCTCCTAAGCTTTGCTCTGCAGGAGAACTTGCACAGATAGAATTATGAGTATGGACTGCTCAGACATCTGGTAGATACCACAGTAGAAAAAAACCCACATGTTCTGACTCTCTCCAGAAGGAAGAATCTTCTGTAAAGGGAAGAACATTTGAAGAACATTTGTTATAAAACTAAAGATAATTGGGACAGAAATAAATGGCTCATGCCCAGGAAGTTTGAAATGGGGGTGTGTGTCTGAGAAGTTTGTTTGCTCCTGCATTATAAACATGTGAGCTGATTTAGAAAAAACTGCTTTAGCAACATCTGCAGAGGCTATACATGTGTAACTCCTGCCACTGACAACAGTGAGAAGAGGTTTTATATTAATGTTGGTTTAGGATGACAGGTGGTGATAAAATGAATAGGAATCCTTTGGCTTAGGGTCCTATCTTGTTATCATTGCACTTCAGGGAATTGATTTTTGACTGCGAAATAGCTAAGAGGCTCTGTGTGCAACTAATTGATTGTCTAACCCTTAGATGTTTTCTTGTTCTGTTAAAAACCCACTCTGGTTTTTAGAGTGGAGGGCAAAGGAAGAGGGACTAATTCAAAATGTCTAATCTATCACATTTTGATTTCCCAAGATTATATTTTATAAAACAGTTATTGGTAGGAACACTGAAGTATAATATTGGTCACATGACGTGCAGTAAAGTAGTCACTAGACAGAGGTTGGTGATTCTTGATTTACCACATTTTTCTTTCTCTCTCTCTCTCTCATGCCATTTCAGGGAATAAACTTAAATTTTTTTGAACTCAGAAAGGTAAATTATTCACTTTACCAATGGATAAACCATAATGGATATGGAACATTATGATTAGTGTGAAAATTTTGCCAAAATCATAGAATCATAGAATGTATTGGGTTGGAAGAGACCTCTAAAGGTCATCTAGTCCAACCCCTCTGCAATAAGCAGGGCCATCTTCACCTAGAGCAGGTTGCTCAGAGCCTCATCAAGCCTCACCTTGAATGTCTCCAGGGATGGAGCCTCCACCACCTCTCTGAGCAACCTGTTCCAGTGATCTATCAACCTCATATGAAAGAACTTTTTCCTAATGTCTAAGCTAAATCTACCCTTTTCTAGCTTAAAGCCATTACCCCTTGTCCTGTCACTACAAACCGTTGTGAATAAACCCTCCCCTGCTTTCTTATAGGCCCCTTTCAGGTACTGGAAGGTTGCTATAAGGTCTCCCCAGAGCTTTCTCTTCTCCATGCTGAACAGCCCCCAACTCTCTCAGCCTGTCTTCATAGGAGAGGTGCTCCAGACCTCTAATCATTTTTGTGACCCCCCCTCTGGGCATGCTCGAACAGGTCCACGTCTTTCTTATGTTGGGGGCTCCAGACCTGGACACAGTACTCCAGGTGAGGTCTCACCAGGGCAGAGTAGAGGGGTAGGATCACTTCTCTCCATCTTCTGGCCACACTTCTTTTGATGCAGCCCAGGATTCAACTGGCCTTCTGGGCTGCCATTGTGCGTTGGTGGCTCATGTCCAGCTTTTCATTTACTCGTACCCCCAAGTCTTTTTCCAAAGGACTGCTCTCTAGCATGTCCTCTCCCAGACTATATTGATAATGCTGGTTGCCCCAGCCCATGTGCAGGGCCCTGTACTTGGCCTTGTTGAACCTCATGAGGTTCATCTGAGCCCACCTCTCCAGCCTGTCCACGTCCCTCTAGATGGCATCCCATCCCTCTGGCATATCAACTGCACCACCCATCTTAGTATCGTCAGCAGACTTGCTGAGAGTGCACTCAATGCCACTGTCTATGTCATTAATGAAGATATTAAACAACACTGGTCCCAGTACAGACCCTTGAGGGATACCACTTGTCATGTTTTTCCCATCTAGACATCGAGCCTTTGACCACTATTCTCTGGGTGCGACCATCCAGTCAATTTCTTATCCACCCATCAAACCCATATTTCTCCAACTTAGAAAGAAGGATGTTGTGGGGGACAGTGTCAAAGGCCTTGGCAAAGTCAGGATAGATGACATCCACAGTTCTTTTGTCCACTGATGCAGTTACTTAATTGTAGAAAGCCACCAGATTGGTCAGCTGGCTTTTTTTTATTATTATTTGAAACTCTAAAATAAAACATTTTTCTAATTAATTTTTATAGTTACTTTGGTGGTGCATCAAATTTTTCAGCTGGTAGTTTCCTGATTGAGTGCCACAGATTTTTATGGACAGAAACTTGTCACTTTTTAAGGAACATAGTTCTGAACATAGTTTTTAATTTTTTATGTCATTCATCTAAGGAAGGTTGGGTAGTAGAGTGTGAATGTTTAAATGAGAAAATAAAGCCTAATCTGGAGACTTCAGAATGACAACAGCTTGAGAGGGGGACTTCACTGTGAAATTAGTGCTTTATTACCTTTCATGAAGTACCATTATGCTAGTTTGTGGTATCTCTTGGGTTATCTCTTTTTTTCATTCAAGGGCCTAAGAAAGTCTGTAATGTTTTACTTATCTGGAGATTTATCCATTCAGTCTTATGACTGATGCACTGTGACGGACGGATACATGCTCTTTAGGAAGGACAAGTGAAAGAAAGCTACCCTCTGAGTGAGAGAGCAGCAGGAATGCATGGAGCTCTCCTGGGAATGGATGTCGAGCCAGCAGTAAGCAGATGGATGGTGTATGCTTCATATGCTGACTTTTCCTGCTTTAAGGCAGAGAACATTCAACTTCTGTAATACTCGTTACTGGAAAGATCTAATAATCTAGCTTGAAGTTACATGATTATTTACAAAATGCTTGTTTTGTTCCTGAAACATCCCAAATTTAACTTTTATTTTGCTGTGACCTTTACTCTTCAGGTATCAAAGCAGTATCTGGAATTGTATTGTGGGTTTATGAATGCCCAAATGATTATGACATACTTGCCTGAAGAGGTATTTCAGGTGGACCTTGCATGCAAATCTCAGCATATGAACCTTTATTGGTGTTTACCTTTCCAGAAAATAGATGTCAGTCATCAAGCATAAAATAAGTAATACTCTCCCTTACTCAAACTGCTAACTGCTTTTGATACAGTTAAATCTAATGAGAAGTATTTTAAAATGTTGTATAATAGGAGGAAGTTTTTACATCCCTTGTAAAGTCATCAGATGCATGAACTTGATCATCTTGTCATTTTTGACCCTAGATGGTTTTGCTAAACAGTAAAACTTGATCTGTACTGACTTCATGATTGATGAGATTGACTGACAATAATATTTTTCTATAAGTACATTCACTGGAAAAGAAAGGTTTATTGGTTTAAGTGGCTATTCATGGCGTACACTGATTGTTAGCTTGAGCAGTCTACCTTCCATGCTGGTGCAAACTTTCAAATTATGGTAATAGCAGCAATACTCTGTTTGCTAGTTTCTCACCTTAGGTGTAGGAAAATATTTAAAAATAATTTGGTGTCTTGTTAAGTATTTTAAATGTGGGGGATTTTTTTGTTTTGTTTGTTTGTTTATTTAAATCAAGTTTAAGATAATAGTTTTGATAGTCATAGGAAGAAAACTGTTCTGGGTGTCTCTAAAATGCAATTTTGGTACAGTTTATAATATTTTAAATATATTGGATGCAAATGTTTAAATAACATTAAAAAGATTTATGTATACATATGGCCTCCCCAAGTATTATAGCCTATTTTCTATTGTCCTGAAGAATCAAATATTGTTTCTTTCTGATGCAACTTTTAATATTTACTTACTCAGCTTTGTTCCAGTGCTTCAGATTTCTATGTAACATCTAGTTAAAGTAATCCAAATATGATAGTCTAATTATGAGACTAATTAATGCATAAACTTTCTTTATCAAAACAGAATATTATGAAAATTATTTTTAATGTAAATGGATTTTTCTGCATTTTATGTCTTCATTTTTGTCCTTAAGACTGGAAAGTATATTAATTCTCTTTGTAAGTTTGAAATAATATTTACACAAAGAAATACATTAATGCAATTAAAACCAAACCAAACCAAAAAATATGTATATCTTTCAGTTTATTATAGGAGGTGATTTAGGTAAACTACTCCTGTTATTTCTATTTTAAAAAATATTATTAATAACATAGGCAGCACATTGAAAAGGTATTTAGACTTTGGTGTTGTACTGTGCTGTGAATGTACCACTAACATCTTATGAAGTTTGAGAAAGAATTAAATATGCTTTTCCATACCATACTATTGCCTTAGTGCCAGTGGTAAATAGCAATGATACAAAATCTTAATTCTAAATTTACTTTGATACTTAGCCTCTGCAGATAAGTAGAAGCACTCCACCTTTTTTTTTCCTGAAGCTATGGATGCATTCTCTGCCTTTTCAAGGCTTGATTTTCTGCTTTTCCTCTGTTTTTAAGATCTGCCAACCCCAGAGGATTTGGTTTCACCTTTTCCCCTGCTCTTGAATTACTGAACTTATTCCTGCAACTTCAGGCCCTGGTAGGTACTGTTGTTTTCTAACGGTGCAGTTACATGGTCAAGGTGTGTATGGGCTTTCCTAAGCTTAAGATTTTTGTACCACCCTGTGTAACAGCTCTTCAGACTTCAGCCTAGCACTTAGGTTTTTATCTTGATTTTTTGATCATGTTGTTTTGTAGTACTTTGGACATTAAAGTTAGTACCATATCCACTTTTTTTTTCTCATGCTTACCATTCCTTTCTACCTTCTCTGGATTTCTCTTCTAGCCACTCTTCCATTTTTTTTTTTTTTCATACCAAGAATTTTTTACTGTTGTTCCTGTCAACGTTGACCACAGATGTGCTTTATCTTCCTGTCCTAAAACACCAGGAAAAGATGTGCTGCACTTTCTCAAGGTGTGAGATCTTGCATTAAGAGGGTTTAACAGCTCTAGTTACTCAGGATGTAGGGATCCTCTGTTGAAGTGGACCTTCTGAGGAAACACTGCACTCTTAATGGAGATCTTAGAACACTTCTCAGGAACAAAAAAACCTCCATTCTTTGCTGCTGCCATACAAATGTGCACTTAGATGTTACTTCAAATGTTGGATTATTTTATGGGGTGATAACAGCTAGAGTCTTTCTGAATAAAGAATTCTGTACTCCAGAGTTAGTGACAGCTCCATTTTGTTAGGAAGAAAATGGGTGAGGTGTTTTCTATTTCCTTTTTTCCTTAACTCCACTTTCCTCCTAAATGAAGTATCTGAAATTAATATTTAAAAATTCTAGTTCAGCATAATGGATATATTAAGTGAGGACAAAGGACTGAGCAATATGTGATAAGTTAGAATATCAGAGGTTTTTGTGAAATGTTTGTAAAGGATATCTTCAATTTCTGAAGTGTTGAAACAAAAATGAATCCTCTACTAGAAGAGTTGGTATCTGCTTACTCTTTTTTGGCAGCAGAGGCAAAATACAGTTGAGGAGCCATTTTGTTCCTGTTGAAACAGCAGTTCCTGCTCTGTTGTGATAAAGTTGCTGTGGATGCTTGGGCACTTGTTGATGGAAGTCAGTGTGACCAAGTTGTAGTATCTTTCTTCTGTATAATGTGTTTTTTTCTGGGAGAGCTTGAAGGTCAAGTTATTCACTATTCTAAATAGGCAGTTCCTCCTCATTCCCTCTTTTAAAATGAGAAATGGTATTTTAAAAATAAGCAAATTATGGTATAACAGAATTGTCCATTTCACATGTTGATTGCCTTGAAATAAAAGGAACAATTACTTCTGTTTTCTGTAAAGGTTTACTTTCTAATAGTAAATCCAAATGGAAGAATATACGGGGGAAGGAGAGGAAGAAATGTGTTAAGTAATTACATGAAAACCTGTCATAATCTTCATAGCAGTAACAAACTTCACATGAATAAACAATTTCCCACGTGTTTAACGTCATATGCTGCTTTTCCATTGTTAAAACTCTGCATGTTTTAGCAAAACTGTAGGGGAATTATTTATCTCAAATGTCTTTCACTTCTGTATCAGAATGCTGTTCCACCTGTTTTTTGCACAGGTTGGATCAGAGGAAACACTAAATCCATCAAAACATAGTGGAAGATGCTGTCATTCCAATTAAATTCTAAATATCCAGCAGTAGTGTTAGTATCTCAGAGACAAGTTCTCTGCAAACATGCTATATGGTGAAAAAGCTTGTTTACAGACCTTAACAATTTGCATTACTTTTTTGTAATTCTTAAAGATGACATGACTGTAAAGAAAAAAGTAATATATATATTATATATGCTTCCACTTCGTACTGCTTTTCAACTAGACATCTAAAGTCCTTATAGATTATTCAGACTTGATTCTTTTAAAGCACTGGGAATTTTGTTACTTTAGGGCACACCTTGCTTCAGGATTATAAATAACAGTGGTAGAAAAGTAATATTTTATTACTTGTTGTATTACGGGGTTTTTTTTACAGTTTTATTACGGTTGTAATTCAAGGTAAATTTTCAAATGCAATAGAAGTTAAAATTACTCCAAATTTCATTGTTTACGTCTCCTTATATTGAGTTATGTAATGTGTTTTTATTGATTTTTAACATAAAGAAAACAGACAAAAGCATTGGCATCAGGTAAAATATACACCACCACCACTCTTTCAGTGGTCAGTTCCAGTACTGCAGCTGAAAACATGAATGTGGCTTTGCACCTCGATGTAAGGCAAATGCAACAGACTGTATTCTTTTTCATCCTGAAGGGAGGAATAAGGATAAATTTATGGACTAGGTAATACTGGAAAAGGAAAAAAAGGAAAATTCCTACTTCTAACATTTGACCTCACAGCTTTCAGGCCTCTAAACATTGCTTGGTGTCTTCGTAAATAATGGGTTTCATTTAACCCCAGTAGTATTTAACAGCAGCATTGTTAGTAAAATAAACAAGAAGTAAACATACAATCTCCAAAATATGTAGTGATTAAAAGGAGATAGAGTTTTGAATTACTTCAGGATGAATAAACAAGTTGTTGAACAGCAAATCCCATCTGAAAAAGGATTCCCTCTCTGCTCTTAGGCAATTCTCAGTAAGCCTTTTGAAGTAAAGGCAGGGTGTATGAACATCCTAGTCATGAAATGTGCAATCTTTTGTCTTTTCAGTCATCATAGTTGTTGGAAAATCCAGTTATGCATAGCCTGGAAGAAACAAACTGTATTTGTTGACCATGTCAAGTTATTTTAGCCGAAAAGGTGGGGAAGGAAAGTGTGAAATATGAAATATTGAGGTTTCCATTTAAGAATGAAGATGGTATTTTTTTCTCTGTGTGTTTCTGAAAACACTTATTCCTAAATACTCCTGGTTTCTAATAGTCCAACTAAAACTTATTCTTTAGGATGTACACACTGACAAATGTTTTAATTTCTATTAAGAATTTTGGTGATGACACCAAGCTGAGTGGTGCTGTTGATACACCAGAGGGATGGGATGTCATCCAGAAGGACCTAGACAAGCTGGA
>JAAGNO010026431.1:615-18182 GCA_033439905.1 Ceryle rudis
AAATTAGCCTGGCAGAGAAGCCCCTCTTCCCCTGGAGCACAAAGTCTCTTCTGCACAGAAGTGCAGAGAGACACTAAAGAACAGGCAGACACTAAGGACTACATGCAGATGAACTCCAGGACAATTTTCACAGCAACTGGAGGCAGTACCAGTGAAATCTTTTGCCTAGCAAGGATATAAAGAATCCTGATCACTGCCAAAAGTAGGAGCTTTGTAGAGAGAGGAGCACTTGGAGGGACTTAACTTTGGAGTCACTCTGGTGATGGGAAATGACTGCACTCTGCTACATTCATCTCTCCCTAGGTAAGTCATGACTTTGAGACAAATCAAGTTAGACCTTTTTGTTTTAAATCCAAATTACTGCTTTCGGCAGAGGAAAACCCTTCTGGATCTGTTCCTGTGTGGCCTGACATAGGTGATCCTGCTCTGGTAGGGGGGTTGGACTCAATCTCCAGAGGTCCCTTCCAACCCCTACCACTCTATGATTTCTAAGATTTCTAAATGGTCAGTAACTCACAACCCCCTGCAGCTTGTGCTCAGAACAGAAAAGTTTCGTGCCTGTCCTGCTGCCTTGGGGCCACAAGCTCCTTGCTTCAGAGCTGGTCTGTGTGATGAGCAGTGTCTGAAACGCACTGCTAAGGCAACTGAATGCTGGTTTGCAGACCATGAGCTCCTATACAAGCTGCAGACCACAGAGTAGTACAGTGGGTTCATCTCCTTCAG
The DNA here is from genome assembly GCA_033439905.1 of Ceryle rudis. NCBI lineage: Eukaryota > Metazoa > Chordata > Aves > Coraciiformes > Cerylidae > Ceryle > Ceryle rudis. Next base: position 1,339 of record JAAGNO010026431.1, read on the forward strand.
GGAAATATTTTTTCACCTGATAAACTGTAGAGGTATTTGCTGTCTATTGGAGAAAAGGAGCTATGTCTTGTTAAAACTGCTGGACTTCCCTTTTTTAAGAACTGCTATAAATATTAAAACTATTTGGAAAGATTTCTAATGGCATCAAACAACTGTGCAGTTCAGATTTACGTTCACAACATACATTTACTCAGAGGTAATTATATGAGACATGTATTTTCCCAGGAAGTTGTTTTGTGGTGCTGTCTGGTTTATTTAAAAAATAAGTGCTATGCAAAATTGACCTGGTAAGCTGGACTTTCCACAAAACACTGTTTAGCTTCTTAGACAGTAGGCAAAAATGCATAAGAATGAAATAAATCCTCTGAAGAAATAATTATTATTCAATCAGCTGCATATGCTGATAATCAGAAGGCATTGCCTATATAAACTTGCTAGGAATAAAACCTATGGGCCTAAAATTCTCTCTAAAATTAACTCTTTCAATGAACCTACCATCCACTATCTGTGTAAAAGCAGAGTGACAACAGAAGCAATCAGGCCTCTCACTGAAAGGTGTTGGCTGCAAACAGGCAGTCTGGAAGGAGTATTTTTTCCAGAGGATGCATAACTTTAAAGTTACAGCTTTCACAGTGAAGTACAAGGCAAAGTGGTGTTATGATTTGCTGCAAATACAATGATTTAGCAGCAGGCACAGCCCACATCATGAAATGATGGAAAGAGGCAATGTACCAGGCTGCGAGACTCTGAATGTGTCCAGAGTGTCTGCACGTGCACCTTTGCATGCACACACATATGCTGCACAGAAAAGGATCAAATTAGCATGATCATTACCAGTGCAAATGAAGTCAGCATTCCTGCATTTCTTTATCTTTTGTGCCAGGATACATTTGGTAGTAATGGAGGATAATTATGCTTTTTTAAATTATTAAAAAAAAAAAAATTTAAACCAAGCTTAGATTAAGTTATGCAAAACTACATACATCACTGATTTGGAATGATCATTGATTGACAAAGGGAAACCCAGCCCAGACTCCAGAAAAAGAGAGAATTGCTTGGTCATCACATAAAACATGGCTGTAAAAAAATGCATAGCAAATTACCCCCAGTATTGTAGATGAAATCTTGCCCATCTTGAAGCTACATTCAGTATGATAGTGTTGGAGAGTTACAGGATGAATAAAACATTAATTTTATATCTTTTATTTGGACAGGTTTGGCAGAGTAGAAGTGTCCTTCCACTGGAATGGTTTTGTGGATTACAATTAAGGAAACCTCCAAAACACAACAGCTGATCATAGGAAAAGCCATGGAGAGAGGGATAAGTAAAAACTTGGGGTGTGGAAATATAATCTGCAAGTAGTTTTGCCTGTATTGTGAATTTTTGTTGTTCTGAATATGCTGTGAGTCAACTGTTGTGTTCTTGCAGAAGACAACAAAATTTCAAGGGGTGGAAAGTGGGAATCATGTGGCTATTATAATGATTTGGTTCTGATCCATTATTTGCACGTCATTTCCTCCAGGAATGTAATATAATAAAATCCCATTAAATGAGATAGACACAAAAAACATGTGTACATGCCCGGGGAGACAAACATTTTCAGAGCCAGGATGGGTGAATCTTTGTACCCATCACTCACCCTACTGATGATAAAGGTTCTACCAGTTATTATTATTATGAATATGGTATTATAAGGACACCATCAGTTTAGAAGGTCTTCTGAGTGACCACACTCACCTACTAAAAAATGCTGTCTCCAGTAACAGCATCCCCACTTCTTTCAGTCCCAGTGAAACCTGGCCTGCACCTTATATATATGTATGAAGAATGTATTTACACACACTATAGAGGATATTGAATGGTGTGAGCTTGCTGGTTCTTGGAAGCCCCCAGATTTATTTATTGATTACTTTCTCCTTGTAAATACATGGGAACATTACAGAATTCACAACATTATGCCAAAACCATAAAGGAAATCAGAAAAAAAACCCACAACTTTAGAGTGGAGAAAAAAACCAACCAACCAACAACAACAAAAAAACCCCAGCTGTTCCAAATTCTAAGAAATATCTTGGCAATAGTTTTACCTTTCTTTCCATCTTCAGTTTTTGTTCTAACATCAATTACAGTTGTAACCAAGTCAATGACTTACTTTTTTTCCACGACAAAACTAGACACATGCTCCTTATCCTACAGCCACTGTGGATTACTTTTTAATTAGCAGAGAGGACTCTATAGGAGTTTTCTAGTTCTGAAATACATCTGCCTTCACTATTGTATTGGCAAGAGACATTAATGCAATAACCAAAGCAGCACATAACTCTTGCTCCACTACTGAACAGGAATGACACTTTCACAAAAGAGAAAAACCCTAGGTTATTTCTGTAAATAGTTGTATGGGTTGTTTGTCAGAATCTAGCACAAAACACTTAGAATTCCTTACCTGAAGCTTTGGTAAGGCTCAGACTAAGCTTCTGAAACAAGGAGGCATAATCTCCACAGAAGGCTGAGAAGGAATAGCCCTTATATCTAAGCCTGATGGAAAAAAATACAAGAGTGTTATGAGGGAAGCTGGAGCTGATGACTGAGATGCTTAATTTTCACCCTTCTGAACCCTATCAAATCCTCCTCACTCTTGTTTGCCTTCACATGCAAATTATTTATTTTAACAACTATTTATTTTAAGCAAGTCATATAAACCGACACTTAGCAGAGGTTGCACTGCACCACTGTCAATATTTACATTCATTTTCCAATCATCTGGCAACTGAAATGCACATCCCCCTGTTAGAAGAGGTGTTTTGCCTTGAAACTGGCAGCAGATTCAAAGCAGAAGCTACAATAGAATGGTGATGTGCATAAACTAAAAGAGAAGGCTCATTACTCAGGGGTGGTACCATTCTAACAAGGCTGGCTAACTCTGAGGACTAAGCTTGGTAGGTTTGAACTCTCGAGATTGCTCAGGCAGCTGACACAGCACACAGAAACACATACTCTCCTTTCCTCTGAAGACACTTACTTGCTCTCACCCTATTGATCAGAAAGTCCAGGGGATGTTTGAGTGTGAAGATCAAAGTGGTCAGTAGTAGCTGAGCCAAGGCATTGGAGATGTCAGCAGGTCCTGATGTAGCAATGGACACAATCAGTCAGCCCAAGCAGAAAATGGATTTGTCTACACTGACCAACACCAGCTTGAGTAACAAAAAGCAAGATAATGGCACATGGTTAGCTTTCTCTCTGCCTAATGGGCTCATCCAAAAAGCCACCCAACTTTAACCCCTCCCTAATGTGTGGTTATTTTCATTATTTGTAAGCAGGCAAATTCATTTTTACAATACTGGCAAATTCATAATTGTTAGTGCCTGGCGACTCTGAGCTATACAGATTATTATTGCAAAGTTTTCTGAGATGTTTGGATGCAAAGCATATGATGTAGGTGAGGTGAGCAGGTCCGAGTCAGCACTGGGTGTCTGCAGTGACAAGCTCTGTTGCTCAGAAGGTGAAGAGCAAGATCACCCATCTGTCCAAGGAAAGAGAGCAAATGCAACATGACAAATCAGTGCAGCTTTCCTGATATACTTCACTGCTTCCATATGCTTTTCTCAACAGCTGAACCATCTATCTCCAACTCATACATGATTTGTGCATCTCACCAGACAGCTTTCAGAGACACCACTGTTGTGTTTGCTGATTCCAGATGTTGGAGGCTGTCCCAGGCAGGTAGAAGTGCTGTCCATTTCTCCTCTGCTCCCTCAGACTGATTAGTCAGTTCATTTAAAAGCAGGGTCATTTCAGACTCTGACAAATTGCTGCATTAAGTATAAATTCCGAAGTGTAAGACATCAGCCTGTGTGCTAACCTAAACAAACAAGTCAAGTCAATTGTGATTTGAAAGAAGGAAGTCTCAAAGTGCCAAGAAATGGAATGGCAAGGAGGGGAGCAAGATGGAAAGTTTGCCGGGGGGTTTTAACATGTCAAATGACACTACTGCCTAAAGTTCCTTACAAGCACAGTATTACAGTTTGATAACAGCAGTCAGTATGTCAGCTGCTGGTATTTGGATTCTCAACTCCAGCGTCTCTTCTTTTATGACACTTGATTTTATCTGCTTTTTCATACATTTTCAACAGAAGGATTTTAGGATGCTATCAGAAACCATAAGAGAAATTGTATGAAGAGATGAATACAAACTTCTCTCGTGAACTGGCACTTTTTGAAACCTGCATTTATTACTGTATAGAAATTGAGGCTCTAATTTCACTGAGACATTGAAACAAAGTAGGTAGTTACCTTCAGCAACTACCAGGAATTGCACAGTAACTCCAAAATACAGTACTTCACACAGTATATGCAAATAATAGAACATCCAGCAACAACTTCCTGAAAGCATCTCTGTAACCTAATTATTAATTTACTACCCCCATTTTACTGGTGTATAACCTGTAGCTCAGGAAAAAGATTTTAAGCAATTTCCTCAAGGATATACCCCACCTTACTGAGAGTCCAGAAGTCCAGAGCATCTAAACCTCTGAACATATCACTTAAGGCTATTGTTGCCTCTCTGTGTGACCAAAGTCACAGTTTTGGGGGGGGGGGGGAGTGTCGATGCACAGGCTGAGACAAAGGAATGAGGAAGTGGTGTGACCTGGACAGTGACTAGAGGAAATGCTGCATGAACGGTGGCTGAAAGTCCGGCTGCTGTGAGGTCAATGGAAAAACTTTTTGTGGAAGTACTACCTCCCGGGGCTGGGGGTATAAAAGCCCATGTGCTATAAATAGAATCCCCAAAGGTATAGAAGTCTGTGTGCTCTCAGTAAAGCTGGTTCAGGTTGCACCTTCAACCTGGGTCCATGCCTTCATATGCTGCAATTTTGTTTCCTTTTTAATGCTTATGCTTATCTTATGTTTATGATTATCAACAAGAAGTTCAATAATCTCGGTGAGAAAGAAATACTGGCTGCTCAGCAGTGCCACTACCATGTCAGCCATAAGGTTTGTAATACTAAAGAAAGTGGCTGCGTACACCCAGTGGTTTCATATACTTTTTCCAGTCCTCTGAGGTCCTAAAATGTGAAGGAGCAGACCCAATGGATCAATTCTACATTCCCCTCGTAAAAGCTAAGCATTTGTAATCATCCTTGCACTGCATTTGAGGGAGAAGAGAACCACGAGAGCAGCCTGCAACCACTCAGCAGCACCTCTATGTACCTTCACACAGGACCTAAGCAAATCTGATGTATTTGGCCTTACCATCCATAAAGAAATATCACCAAAGTTAAACCTCTTTTGCAGTGCAGAGTCTCTTTTCCTTAACTTCTTGGTAATTTTTAACAATAATGTTCCAAAAGAAAGTTTAGTTTTGAAAATATCTTCATAAACTATTTACAAACAAACAAATAATAGGAAATCTCCAGTTAGATGAGCTGACAGTTCGCTTTATCTTTATAAAAATGTATTACATTTGAGTGAATAACCATTTAATTTTTACATTTTGAAAGTTTCTGTTGACTTCAAAATCAATAGATATTACATCTAATTCATTTTAGCAATTTGTATTTTCAAAATAAAATGAGAGAATAGACTATTGGTTTTTTCTAATATATCTTGCTTTCCTATCTAATTTTTAAAAAACCATAGATACACTATTAAATAACTTTCTCACTTTTTATGCTTAAGTACTGTTTGATTCTATAAGCCATGCTGTACACATGTTAATTTACTCTATGGATTGTGACATTTTCCAACAGTTTCCTAAATTAGCCTTCTAAAGTGATTAAGCTCTTCTCAGGACTCCAGAAATAAACTTTTCCAGCAAAATTATGTATCTTTCATTGAACAATAAACATCAAGAGTGAAAGAGCTTCACTTTTCCAGAGCTGCAAATATTTTCAACAAGTACTTGTCCTAATACATGGGCTATGTATATCATGCAAAGAGAAACCAATTACCCACATAGCAGTTCATGTGCAGTGAATAGAAAGCTGTGTGCTCCTGTTGTCATGAGGAATCAATTATCTTGAAGTAGCTATTTGCTTGAAATGCCTGGCTACATCTCCCACCAAATACCTGATGTGGCATCTGTTTGCCCCACCACATCTGTGAGGTGGCTGGACATAGCTCACACCAGCTGGGTTTATCTAAGACGACTCCTGGCTTATATGGTTTATAACTGCGTGAAGAATGGGGGAAAGAACATCTCGGGGCATACTGCTCCTGCCACTGCATTGCTTCCCTCCAGAGCATCTCCATTATAAGTGAGAACAGACACCATCCTCCCCTTCAGAGTGGAGGGACAACTCACTGCTACCCAGTGCAAGTGCTAAAGGTGATGGGTATTTGGCACAAATTAAAAGACAGAGTAAAATGAACACAGAAGAAACACCAAATATACCGTTTGTTGTGCCACTGGAGTTACTGTGGTTTCCCTTTCCTGACCATGCTGGCATGAGGCTGGGCAGACGGGTACTCAGCTCTTCCTGTTTTTCAAAGAAGTTTAGTGCATCTGTCTATTCTGAAAAGTACATGGGTAGCTTTCTGCAAACAAGTATTACCCTATTTAACTCTGCAACAATGAATATTTTGGCAGTCTGTGAGTCTTGGAATTTCTTGCACTTTTATTTATTCTAGTACACAGTACCACTTTCTCCCTTTTAGGCAATCTGCCAGGATCTGTTAAGGTTTCTCCTACAGTGTCTCATTAATGCAGGCTTGGGAAGAATGAAAGGCAGTAAAATCAACCTACATTGCAGACAAAAGGGAAGTTTTATAATGCATAAACATCAGAGGCCTGTGAAATGGATTGTGAAAGGGAAGAAGCAGTTTTAATGGGCTTTTAAGAGATATCAAGAGAAAAAATGGTGGTATGTGGACAAAAAAATATCATATTCTTCATAAGGTAGACAGCAGCTGGTCTATCAGGAGGTGAAATACAGAGGGAATGGAGAAGGTTTTTCCTACTGTTGCCCCACACACTGTATCATGATGTGACAGGAGAAGCTAAACCAGAATAGTTTGGGTGATCTTTAGGATCTAGCCACAACTGAAATTGTCCTGAACATTTCAATGTAACATGCAGAGTTGTATTGCAGCTGGAGGAAAAAAAAATATTCCAACCCACATCAGTTGGCTGACGGCATGAAAGAGACGGGGCATTCACAGGGGGGTAGAGCAACATCACAGTGACTCATCCCACCCCATCCCAGCCCTTCTCGCAGCATAAGCACAAGCAGTGCTAGTTCAGTGCAGAAGCAGAAAACTTAAATTGATTTCAGACAACCACCCAAAATATCCTCCTTTTTTTTATCTTCTGATCATGAGCAGCTCAAGCAGTTCCTGTGTCCTCTCCCTGCAAAACTACCCCTGTTTATGCCTAATGTAAAGATTCTTCCACAAAGCTGAGAGGCTGACCCCACTGATCCCATCCCTGACACAGAACCTTCTGCAGTTCATTCCATTTCAGCCCTAAATAAATGATATCCCATGTCTGGGGTTTTATAACCTTGCCATCTAAAACTACTGTCTATTATAGCGTAGGAGATAATAGCCTAAAATGGTTTTGAGCTTAAATTCAAGAAAGCCTATGATTATACCAAGCCTCCTACATTCTAATATATAGTGGGAATAAATTATTTTTTCAGTAAAGGTAAAACTGAAAGATTATTAACATCCAGACAATGTGCTGGTACCAATTACTTTTTTCTTTTTATATCTGGAAGTAATACCAACCCTATTCAAGGTCTTTCCATGAGGAGGTGAGCTGTAAAATTACAATTTTAATGGAGAGTAGATAACAATTTTGGTCTTTTGTGCTATCAAAGAGAAAGTTACATCATTTCCTTCATAATAGAAGGGCCTCCTACCAAAAAGTATCTCTTTTGAAAAATAGTATGTGGAGGAAAGAGAGAACTAATGAGACTTTGATTACATCTCTGCCATTACATGATAATCCTTAAAATTACTCACCTGTTGTATCTCGCTTTTTAATCTAGTCTTAAAACCAGAACTGAAGCAGATGCTTAATATACTTCATTTGAAAAGCTGTTCACACTTAAAAGTCATTCTGGAGAAACATCTGCTTGCTAATGGGAAGCTGTCACAGTTGCTAAGCCAATCGTAGTTAAGGCATAGCTGCATTACCAGGTGCTGGCACATCTGACCCAGCTCCTTCTGCAGGGACCCCCATACAGGGATAGAGCCCAAGCTGTCTGGATGTGAGTCTGACCAAGCACTATGTCCTGCTCAGCACAGCTAAAGTCATTGTTGAGTTTATTTACTGGGACTGAACATTATACAACACATATGGCTGAAGTTGCCTATATTGTGCTAAGGGGTGCAGCCCCCTGTACAGATGTTTTTAGCTGTGAATCTCTACATGGCAGTTGATGAAACAGGGACACAGCTTCCAGTCCTTGCAAACCTATGCCAGATGATTTATGAATCCCTTCAACAGTTTTATGTACAAGTTTTGCTTTACTGATTTGGATTGGGTTTTCTTTCCTTCTCTTTCAGCGGAGATAATTCCTCTTGTTCTTTAGGTTGAGTTTTATACAAAGCATAGGCTTAATTCTGGGGAAAAACAAAAACAAAACCAAACAAACACAAACAACAGCAAACACTCTTGTGGAATAACTAAATCGAAACTCACCCACACAGAGTGGGTATATGAAGAGCATGACATTGAGTGGGTCTGTGGTCAGTAGAGATGTCAGCTCTGCTGCCTTCAAGGCAAGTTGCTCTCAGAGGCAAAGACATTACAGTATACATCTGACCATGTTCTAAGAACTTCTTTGCATCTCTCAGCTACACAAATAAACAGGAAAAGAAAACCATGAGTCAGAAAGCCAAGACAAGCCTTCATCTTTTACTAGACCCAGTAATTCCAGATGCCAGCAGTCTACCAGCTGCAAAGTAACCTACAAAGAAGACAAAATAGGACTAGAAAGTCCCAAAACCTCTTCCACAGCATCAACTGCAAGCAGACTGGCAACACAGAAATATGCAGCTTTTTCATCAGAGTTGGTATGTCACAGAAGTATCCAGATGCTTCCTTCTTCCTTCTCTCCAGACAAACACCTCATGATCACCAGGGCCCACGTGCACCCTCGACTGGAATTTAGATGCACATGTGAAGAATATCTGAGCTGTCAATGAGGCTGTTAACCCCTAACTGCTCCCAACCCCTCCAACCATGCAGAGAACTGAGAGGCCCGGGACTTCCCAGCCATCCTCCCTAGTCCTGGGACAGCACACAAGAAGTTGCTAGTGAGAGATATGAAAACTTTTGACAAAGAAAATTTGACTGTCTGAGAGGGAAAGGAAAAGCCTTTGTTTACTACATATTTGATCCTTTCACAGAAACTCACTATCTGCATTTCAGATGCATGCTTCTCCTGCAAACCGGGAAATCAGCCCGTGCTTTTCAGGATAGAGGTGGCCTTTTTTGTAGGTAAAAATTGTAGACATCCACATCCCAATTTTACAGACAAAAACCACTACTAAAGACTTTCCAGTAGATGGCAGGGTTACTTTGTGACAAAACTGAATGTCTTAACTTGAAAGGGCTCCTGGATAAAGCCTCGAGCACTGGTTAAGTATATTTAATTAGCAGAATTAAGTAATATCTGAAAAGACATAAACCATGTTGGATTAACTGATCTAATATGAGTTGGGAAATGTAGCGAAAAATCTTGAACCTCAACACAGTATTAAAAATGAGTTTCATTTAGAAAACTACACCACCAAACTGACAAGACAGAAAACACAGTATTTAATGTGACAATCCACTGGAGTTGCTGGCTGTAGAATACAGTCATGGCAAAAGCAAAAAGGCCTTGAAAATATTACTGAAAGTGATCAGTAAAAGTGGCTTTCAGGACCAAAATCAGTTCAGCTGGATAGTTTAGTGTTTGCCTCTTTCTAGGGACTGAGCAAAAGAAGTGCAACCCAAAAAGGGAATTCCCTACTGCTTTTGTCAGTATGAGAAATCATGATTCAGCAGGTGGAGAACATCTTCACAGGCTGGGACTCCCCGCAGAAACAGCCATGAGGAAAGCTTGTTGCACCCTGAGGATCTCAGAAATGGTTTTTTTACATGCTGGGAAACAAACCACTCAGCTCAGTATGAAATAATAACTGGCTGCAAATGGAGGAGGCTTTGACTTCATTAAACTACAGTTCTTTGAATCTGGTTTTCCAGATAAATAAGATGTGTCCCAGTGTGTTTCAAACAATTATTGTATCTCTAGTAAGTGAATTCTCTTGTAAGTCTCCCAAGGTTGTATGAACATCTCCTTGAAAAGTAGCTTGATTTCCATGAGGTGGATATAAATTGATCCTTCTCATTGTGTGAACACTTTCTGAAACAATGTGTTGATGGTCACTAATATCAAACCCATGTACATTGCAGGTAAACTGAAATGAATGCAGGAAAAAATACCAGTCCACATTCTATATGGTATTCAGTAGCAGAAAAGATTCAGACATCAGATACCCAATACTTTTGCTTCTAATTTGGTCTGTGCCAGGTTTGGCCTGTCTCACTGAAATGACTAACATTTAAATTCACTATTACACTATGGAATTAGGGGATTAGTGGAAATACTATATTTATTCACAAAAAGAGGTTAGTTGCTTTCTTTTGTGAAGATCTAATAAAAAAAATGCGTGTGCTGATGATGCACAGGGCTTCTGAAAAGTAAAAAGGCCCAGCCTGGCACACATTCTGTGTCAGGACAAATTCTCTGTTTGCTGCACCAATGCCGCTCAGCAGGGCTACCAGACTGCAGACCATGCAGAAAAAAACAGAATTCTCCTTCCTAGTGATTAACAGTATCTTCAAAGACATATTTCCTACTATTTCCTTTAATAATAAACTCAACTCCCTCTGATAAATGTAGTCCAAAGCTATGTTCTTTAGTGATGCTCTCTGTCACTGAAAACAGTTTTCGGTTTTGTTTTTATTGTATAAAACTCTTAATAGTTCATCATCTTTTTTTCTTTTTTGGTTTTCACATATTAATGCATGATTACATTATATTCTTTAAGTTTCTCCCCATCCTAAAGCCACCTTTTTGACAATACACACCTATTGATCCGCCTTGTTTCTGAAAGCATTTGCTTTATAAAAATACAAAACAAATAAGGAATAAAAACTGCATAGATTGACATTTAAAATCCTTTCATCTTTTTACAGTTGCATAATACTTACAAAGCTTGACACATTCATAAAATTCTGATTCTGGTGAGAGTGTAACAGAAATGACAGTATTAATGTGATCAACTTGATTTTTTCCCACAAGAATAGCATAATTCTAACTGCTCCAAGATCACCTGTCTTTTCTCCCCCTTTCAGCCTCATGAATAACGTGGCTCATCTTTCTCACTGACATAAACACTGAATCTCACTGAAGGTCACGCAGCATTCCCAGTATCTTCTCATTCTTGTGCAATTCAGCACTGTATTCTGTGCCTCATATTATTTTACATTCATGACATACAGGTGTAGATTGTTTCCATGGTGGTATAACGCCTGATAGTCAGTTCATGCAGTGAATGGCAAACACCAATGTTTCAAAAGCTAATTAGTTGTGTAGATTTGTTTTTCATTGCCCTATCTCAGTTTATTCAGCTGGAGAGCTATGGGCCATGCGAGGTCAGCAGAGGCGATTAGAGAAACAATCATTGTTTCGTACAATAGAAAAATAAAATAAATAATCTTACTTGGTGTAGAAAGGAAAAGAATTCAAGAGTCTGAGTCATCTGACATTATGAAGGTAGCTGTAAACCAATAGTTTTGAGCCTTGGGCTTTTGGCTCACCCAGGGTCTCCACTAATCCATTTGTCATACATTATTTCTGTCTGAAGACAAAAGTCCTCTTAGGCTTCAAGAGGGAACCAAGATCTTTCTATTCCTGGCTCAGCAACTCTTCATTTCCAGCCTTGAGTTTCATCTCATCAGTGTCATCTGAAGCAATACTCTGTCTCTAGTTTTCAGTAGCTAGAAGGAAATGTATAGCAAATCATGGGGCAGGGAAGTGGTGCGGGGTGCAGTAAAAGAAAGGAAACAAAACTCTTTTATCTGTAAAAGTGCTCTCAACTGGCCTCAGCTTACACATGGAAAGTTTTTTCTGAAAGTTGCTGGGAGGAGAGGTGGGGACAGAAGGGTTTTCAACAGCCTTTCTTTTATTTTGTCATGTCCTGTAAGAGCTTAGCAGCTTTTAAACAACAGCGCCAAACCCTCCGAACACAGTTTTCTGTGATTTTATTGTGAAATTTTCCCTTCAGATCACAAGAGGTGTGAATTCCACTCTCCCCTTGGCTGCCAATAATTTATGCAGACATAACTGCATATGCACACAGCCAGGCTTCCTGTTGCACACAGCACTGAAGAGCCTGAGAAACAACGCATTCAACACAACTACAAGTACATGTAGAAACTGTCCACATCAAGAGAATATTTTCTAAAAGCCAAGAGAACCCCAAAGAGAAAGAGAAATCACAAAATATATGGTGTTAATTTCAAGAAGAATCATATTTGCATTTGTGTAAGATAATATTATAGCCAACACATAATCAGGAAGGAATTTTCCTCAAAAGTGAGTGATGAAAGCAGATCACTGCAGAGAAAGCCTCCCTCAAGAGTTTAAGAATTTTTCCTCCTCTGGGAGGACAAGGAGAGAGGTCATAATAAAGGTATAAAAACAAGTTACTTTTGTAACCCCATGCCTTAGAAGATAAAGATTAGGGAGTAATAAAATGTAATTGGTCATTCCCACTCATACACTTGTAGAGGGCAAAAAGGAGCAACCAAAGACCAGAAGTACAGAAGTAAAATAGTTATCACTACATGATATTATGAGGTACAAATACAAAACACCATAAGATCATGAGCTTCAGGCCTAATATTTTTTAATTTATTCTGAGTTATTTCAAAAGGTAGGGAGGAGAAACAAGAACAAGACATGAGCCATGACATAAGCCACAATGATCTAGGACACATTTCAGAGTAAAATATTTCTGAAAGGACTGATAGAAAGCAAGCTCTCTCCGTGATTATGTCCCAAAAGAATTATGTCCTTTTTCACTTGCTGCAAGAATGCACACTAGTTTAAATAAATTAATAAAGTACTTTTAACCAGACTCCAGTTGTCCGGTTCAAGGCAGGAATGCCCATCCCCTTCCATGACACCTCCTCCTGCACCAGTCTGGCACATTTGGTGCAGGCCAGGAGTTCCTAGGACCATATGATTTCTGCATCTCCCTCCCAGCCAAGATCAGCGGCAGGCCAGATCCACGCCTTTCAGCTGTCCACACCTTTCTCAAATAATGGGATGCTACTCAACCAAGAAAGCCGTGCTGGTCTATCTTGGAATTGCAGTCTTTCCAATGGGAATAATGAGATTACAGTGATTAATGTAACAGTCTCAGGTAACAGATACAAATAAAACTAAATTGCAGCTCATAGCTCAGAAAACAGTGGAGTTAATAAAGTGTGCTGAAGATTTATATCATAATAAAGCAAGTTAGTATTTTCTTATCAGTGTTCACGTATGATCTAGTTGCACTTGGGTCTAGAAATGTTAGGAAGAAAAAAGTAACATCACCATACTAAAAAAAAAAGCCATTTCCTCTAATAAAAAATTTCCTTTCTACTTTCTGTGAAATATGCCAATATCATTTCTAAATGGAATATTCCCTCATGTACCTGTGGTGACTGGCACGTTAATAGGGCTATTTTGCTCAATACTATTGGAAAACTTTCCTTTTTCTCTGCTGTTACCCTGTGTTGTATGGCACACACACTTGTCTCGGCCATTCCTGTATCGTGCAATCTAGTGGATAGAGGGACTGTAATTACACAAAATGTACAATTCTATCTTATCTTAGCTTCCCAACAGCATGATTACAAGGCTTCCCTGATTACCCTGTTCAGATACAACTATCAACAGTACCAAAGATCTGTTTTCTCTAAAATAAAAGGCTGCCTCTTATTAAATGATGCTATGGTTTTATAGGAGTAGAATGTGCTCATTATAGTACCAAGTATAAAATGCCAGCGTTATCTACTACAGACATTATCAAAGAAAGTAACAACACTCTCAATTTTATTTTTTATGTATATATAGTAATTTATCTCAGGTAAATTAGGGAGATTTTTATAGCTAATCTAGAGCTAGATACACATATACAAGACCTGTGTTACAGTCCCCACTCTACCCAGCCCTCTGCATGCAGCTGGTGCAAGCACTGCTGGAAAGGTGAGATGGAAAAACACCTCCAGAAGTCCACACATTGACTTGACAGAGTGGCATTTCAGACCTTGCTCCAGGCTGAGCAAAGCACAAATTCGAACTCGGCTCGCTCTCTCCCTCTCTCTCCGCGGGACTTAGCTGTTTTTTCCTATGCACCGAAGCCACTGAATTTCGCCACCAGGGTGCAGAGTCAGTCAGTTCAGAAACCTTGCCAAGTTGCAGCGTTAGAGGCACAAATGGATGTAGCAGGTGGGTATACCTAATGCTGGAAGCAGGGGACAGCACCGGCCATTTCAAGCCCTGGGCAAGGCAGCCTCACCTACTGGCAAACAGTTCCTTACCGGTCTTCAGGAGTTTATGGTCAGATGGCGGCTGTGTGCTACAGGTCCTAGAAAAAGCAGTTTGCCTACACATCTCAGCTGTCAGAAGACATGCTGAATTGCAAGAGTGGGAGATGGATAAGGAAGAAAGGGTCATCAAGGAAGCATTGAACTGAGGAAAGCTGTGCAGGATAGCCACTGCTTTTAACTGCTGTGGTGGTATAAGTCCTTGCTTCCTACCTGCTGCAGACCATGAAGAGTGACAGAAGACTTCCCATGGTAGTCTACATGACTACATCTCCCTGCTGAGTTAGCCCCCAGAACAGCTACAGTGGAATGGGAGGACAAGCACAGGCGACGATGATCTCCCAGGAACATAGAACAAATAATGTGGTGGCTTTAATGTCAGCAGTGGTGTCATATAAAGGTGTGAAAGTGCCAGGAGACAAAAGTCCCAGCAAAACTGCCTCTTCAGCAGGTGTGTGGGCATCCAAATTCCTACTGCTGTCTCCAGCGACATGAGTCTATGTTCACTGAAACATGAGGAGACTGAAAGGGTAGCCACTTTCAGAGGGACTACGGAAAAATGTGTGACTTTTCCAGATACAAAAGCTTGACCTCATCTCATGCAGATCTGAAACGTACTCAAAGAGCAGCAGAGTGCTACCTGACTTAAAGGAGTTACTGAGATTAGGGACTCTGTTATCTCACTGCTCCATCATTAACTAATAAATAAAAGCCACTAGATTGTGCTCAAACCCAGCACTTAAACATGGAAAGAAGGAAAACCAAATGCATAGTAAGTGGGGCCAAGCTAGCACAAGTCAGTGGCAAACAAGATCCTACAACCAAAACAGATCCTCCCTTCAAGAAAATGTTTTGCTGGATGAGTGGATGACTAAGAAGAGCACTCCTTGACTTATTCCCTCAGTTGGCACCTGGCTCCGGCCAAGCCTTGCAACATCAGATGTGTCTTCCCCACTGTCTTCCAGTTTTTTTACGATGGAGACCCTGAACATAAGAAGCCCTGGCTGTCAGCAGCCCTTGTTTCACCTGAGCCCTGCATGCATTTGTGTTCAACCACTGCTGCCACCCTTGCTCTCCTTGGATGCAAGGTGGTGGGTCCAAGTGCCCAGGCCCTTGGTGTAATTAGTTGGGCTCCCAAGAGTGGGTGTTCCTTTCCATTTCAGAACCACCTGCTGCTGTTCCTTTTCATTTTTCCCTATGCAGGCTGGAGACCCGCTTTGATGTGCACCATAGCGCACCTCACATGCACTCTCCCCCTGCAATGAGTTACAATCCTAACCCATGTTTTACTGACAGCTTCAGGAAATGCATCTGATTACTCCTCCCACGAGCAGAAGAGATTCAGTTACCACTGCCCTGTCAGCAATCAGAAGAAGGTATCAAGAGCAGTGTCCAAGCCTGGCTATAGGAGGATTACAAACATCTGGAAGCACAGACTTCTGTAGTTTAACCCACTGTTCAGCGGAAAGTGGCCCTTCATCCTTTCTGATGCCACAAGGTCAGGGAGGAAGCACGGGAGAGTGGTGCAGCACAGCGCCGGCAGACACCACGTCCCTGCCAGACTCTTGCCTGCGGCTGCCCGCATACATCCCAATCCATTCCCAGAGGCTGCGCGGCACGCAC
The DNA here is from genome assembly GCA_033439905.1 of Ceryle rudis. Lineage (NCBI taxonomy): Eukaryota > Metazoa > Chordata > Aves > Coraciiformes > Cerylidae > Ceryle > Ceryle rudis. Next base: position 17,559 of record JAAGNO010026431.1, read on the forward strand.
GGGTAGCACCAACCACATTCAAACAGTTTTGCTACAGCTAGAAGACACCTTTACCCTGTAGTGACAGAGCACTCGGATACCTACAGTCAGTATTAGCTACCCGCAGGCTGGGTTGGGCTTCTCCCCGTCTCCTGATGCCCTGGCTCCTGCAGGTACCTCTGAGAAGGGACGCTATGAGTCGGCCGGCGTGGAGAGCGCTCCCCCCAGACCACAGGCTCTGCACGGGCAGAAGGGACTCGCGGGGGAGGCGGAACGACACCCCCGTGACACCCGGAGTGACACCCCATCACTCCCGCATCCCCCTCACCGGCCTCGCAGCCACCCGCTCATTTCACACCCCGCCGCCGCGGCTCCGGCCGACGCTCGGCCCCCGCCGGCCCTGCAGCGACAGCGGCTCCCGTGTACCGACCTCACCCCGGCGGTCCCGGGCGCTGCCGCCCCCCGCAGGCCCCGGGTGAATCGGTCCCTGCCCAAGCCTGTGCCCGCCCCCAGCTCCCCCGCCTTGCTCCGGCAACCCCCGGCAGGGCCGGGAACCACCGCCCGGCGTTTGAGCTTCTCCTCCCAGGAGCATGGGCAGGAGGGTGGGAAAGGGGCAGGTACTTCCAGAGTTATCTGGTCCTTGTC
>JAAGNO010026432.1:0-11038 GCA_033439905.1 Ceryle rudis
CTCAGGCTCCTGTGAGCTCCCAGACAAGGACAGCGCTGTGTGAGGCTGTGAGGAGGCAGCGGCCGGAGGGGGCGAAGTGGCAGAGGTGGACAGTGTCATCATGGCCGGTGTAGTCCTGTGCGTCACTGGTGGGGCAGCGCAACAGCCGCAGCAGCCGTTCTGTGGGGAAAGGAAGGGCTCAGGGGCTGGGGAAGGAGGCTCTGCCGGCACGGGGCTCGTCCCTGCCAGGAGTACTGTTCCACAGGTCACCCCCAGGCCCACTCACCACCAGTCACTGAGCTGAGTGACAGGGGACAGCTTCTTGCCAAAGCAATCAGGCAATTAACAGCTGGTAATGGGGAGAGCTCTGTGCTGCGTGTCAGACTCACGCTGCCAGTAAGGGATGCAGCAGCACGTCTTAGTGCGGCTCTGCTGTCTCTCACCCCTGCAAAGCACCCGGTCCTGGGCTCAGCAGGTGCCTCCCAGCTCTGGGACAGGCATGGAGCTCACCCAGCTCTCAGGAGCCTGATGGATGCAAGTGCTGCCTCCCCAGGCAGGTAAAACAGCTACAGAACAAGGTGTCCTTGCTAGGAGAAGGGTGCCGATTGTCCCTGTGCTGTGGGAAGGTCCCTTCTGCCTCCAGGGCTGTAGTTCACACAGCTGCAGAGATAAGGACAGCCCATACCCCCGGGAAGTCACTTGAGTGACAAATCTTGCTCATGGACAAACAGGATTGAGCTCATGCACCTTGGTTTTGACTTAGGAGTCTCCCAGAGCTTGCCCAGCTCATACTCTGCCCACAGTCCCAGGACCATAGGTCCCAAGGTCTGAGGATATGAACTGGTGTGTGCATGTCTCTCATTTAAAGGAAGAAGGTCACTTGTTTTCCCCTCACTCACAGTAAGAAGGGGAGACCCCTCCCCACCAAAGGTAAGCTGGGGAGAGAGCAGCCTGGGCAGCAGAGCCCACAGCACCCTCCGATACACACCACCGAAGCCGACAGCCATGAAGTGCGCTGTGGGAGACAGGCTGAGCGATGTGGCGAAGTACGGCAAGGAGATCTTCTGCACTACCTGTACTCCAGCAAGAGAAACACACCAGCAATTCAGAAATGAGGAAGCAGGAGGCCAGAGCTGTTGCGGTGACAGTGGTTAGATGGGTAAAGGGCACACCTCCCCTCCAAGGGGAGGCTGACAGATGCACAGCACCTCTCAGAGCTTGGAAACCTGCCAAAGGCATTGACTTTCCAGAGGAGACTCAACGATTTAGACTGTTAGAAGCAAACATCTTCTCCTCCAGTTGGGTGGAAAGGCAGCAGGGTGGCAGCAGGGACGGGTAGCCTGCCCAGCCACAGCCAGAGGCAGGGCCCTGACGCTCACCTGGGCCAGACACAGGAGCTTCCGAGAGGAAAAGCTGTTGCCCCGAGCAGCTGTTTGCCTGAGCCCACCCCACGCACCCCTTCGGACTTGGCTTTTCACACAGGGCAGCGCTACCTCCCCGCCTCATTTGCCGTGGTGCTGCAGAGGAGCACCCGTGCCACGCTGGCAGGGCACGCATACCTGTTTCTTGTGCAGGCTGTAAAACAAGGCTTCCTTCTGCATCCCAAAGCCGACGTAGACCAGGGTGCCAGGTTCCCAAGGGCAGAAGGCAGCCAGGCTGGGTGGGAGGCTGCCAAGGCCCTGGGGAGGGAAACCAAAGGGGACAAAATTGAGAGTGGCTTCTGTAGCCTGATGCAACACAGTGAGTGACAAAAAGAGAGCACAGAGCGACATCAGTCCCTCAGCTGTGGGCCAAGCAGTGGGAAATTAGTATGATGGAAGCTGTTTCCTCCCCTCTTGCATTGCTATCTCAGATGAGCTCACAGCAAAGCAAGGAGCAACCGCACACTGCCATGGGAACCTGAAGCAAATTTTTTACTGTCATAGGAGCAGGACACACAAGGGTCTGACAGGTTGAATTTCCATGGAGGCATTACTGCTGCACGGGCTTCAAGGTGAAGGATTTGGGTTATGGATCGGTTTAACAAAAGAGAATAGGGCCCAGAAGATAGATCTTTAGTAGCGGGTGCAAGGTCAGTTCTTCTGTTCACTGTGGGGAGACCTGCTGCAAGTTTCCTTCACGCAGAGGAAATCCATCGTTTTGGAAACAAAGAATATTTTTGACAGAACCCAAATGCTGTATGGGCCCAGATGATGCTTGGCCCGGAGTGTGACAGGCTGAGGCACCACCACTTGTCCCCCACCCCCTCTGAAAAGACCCAGCTTCCTCTACAGGCCAACATCATGTTTACTGGCAACCAACTCCATATCCTCTCCCATACAGACCCTCCTCCCTTTCTAGCAGGTGTCCTGCTGCCCAAATTCCTGCTTGGAGCCAACAGGTTCTGCAAAGCATTGCAGACACACAGGGCTAGAGCTGTGGCTCTGTGGACCTGCCACTGGGCTCCCGGCTCTGAATATTCATGCTCTTTGAGAGCACTGAAGTTAGCAGCACACTCATAATTCAGTCTCTTCCTCATGCTGGCTGCCCGTGCTGTTTTGCATAGCACAGGGGTGTCAGCTCTTAGCAGATGAAGTTTTTGACTTGTGACATTACAAAGTCAGTGCTTCCTGGCGCTTGGGCACCGCTACAACTCCCCCTGCCTTTTGACACGCAAGAAAGTGCATTAACAAGATACTCTACAAGCAGCAGAACTAATGAAAACAGCTTTCCAAAGCACACACTCTTTCTTTGGCCCCATCCCACTCAGAGCCTTGAGGCATCAGTCCTCCAGCTTGGCCGGTGCCCAAGCCCATGACCTGGGCAGGCAGGGGCCATGCTCACCTCGGGGCTGGCAGGAGCTGGGAAGCTGAGCCAGTCAAGGAGCTCGCACTTATCCTTCAGCCAGTCGGAGGCCCAGATGCTGACCCGTCGGTCCAAGCTGGTGGCCAGCCACAGCTCAGATCCTTCCACCCCAAAGTCACGGTACTACGGAAGATAAACACAACACTGTGACACTGGCAGACAGAAGCTTTAGAGAAAGCTGCCCCTAGAGCTTGGGTGGGACAGGAGCTCGTGGGAACAGAGGCCTTATGCCATAGGGGATCAACACCAGGACTGAGCACTGCCCAAATGGAGGCTAGTCACTGATCACAAGAAAATAGGACAAGGAGGCTGTGGTACCAGAAACAGTGGCATGCTCTGGGTTGAAAGCCCAGGCAGAAAACAAAGAAGGGAAGGACAAAGGAGATGCTAAAACCATCCCACTGCTGCGTGACCAAGTCTTCCTAGCTCCACAGAGGAACCACATGGAGACACAGCTACACATCGGAGTCCAGGTGTGGGGAAAGCATGTCAAGCTCTTCCTTGGGGGCACAAGGGCTGAAAGCTTGCAGCCCAGGCTGCTCCCAAAGGGTGCTGCTCTAGACCCTGTGGCACAGGCACACATCACTTCTGCGTGCAGTGTGTCTACAACAGCCAACACAAGTCCCCTCACTCACAGGCACAGCCTGGTTCTCCTCCCCCTGTACTCTGCCCTAGTGAGGCCACCTCTGCAGTACTGGGTCCACTTCTGGGCTCCCCTGTTCAAGAGAGACAAGGAACCACTGGAGAGAGTCCAGCAGAGGCTACAAAGGTGCTGAGGGGACTGGAGCATCTGTGTGCTGAGGAAAGACTGAGAGCCCTGGGGCTGTTTAGCTGGAGAAGAGCAGACAGAGGGGATCTGATCAGTGCTGGTCAATAGCTAAAGGGTCCCTGAAGGGGCAAGAAGATGGGGCCAGACTCTTTTCAGTGGTGCCCAGTGACAGGACAAGGGAAATGGGCACAAACTGGAACCCAGGAGGTTCCATATAAACAGCAGGAGAAACTTCTTTGCTGTGAGGGTGTTGGAGCCTGGCCCAGGCTGCCCACAGAGGTTGTGGAGTCTCCTTCTCTGGAGAGATTCCAAACCGGCCTGGACAATGTGATCCTGGGCCCTCTGCTCTGGGTGACCCTGCTGGAGCAGGGGTGTTGGATGAGATGACTCCAGAGGTCCCTTCCAACCCCCACCATGCTGGGATTCTGTGACACTGTGAAGTTACTGAGGGAATGGGGGCCCAAAGAGGAAGAGCAGGGGACAAAGCAGCAAACTCACTGACTGACCTGGCCACGCTGCTTCCTCACAGAGCTCTGCAGTGACACCAGGGGGCTTGCTCCTCCACAGCACAAGGGCAGAGGGTGAGGTCTTACCTGCTTTCTGGTGCACTGGAGGACAGTGATGGGGGAGCCTTTGTGGTCAGCGAGGACACGGATAGTCATTCCAGTGCGAGGGCTGCTGACAGCCACGAGCCCGTCCTTGCCCCCTGATAAGATCATTTCTCCTGTGAGCCGAGAAAAGAACAAGATGCTTCTTGTAGGAGAGAAAAAAAGCCCAGAGGAGAAAGGTCCAAGATCATGGGATACCAGTGTCCCAAAACATGGGGAAAGGCTGGGAACCTGCAAGTCAAGGGCTGGGTAAGATGAGATGTCTCATAGACACCCACTAAAACATCACACTGAAGAAGAGCCACTGCAGTTTGTGAGCAGGAGAACACAAAGGAATGTGTCTTGTACCCACAAGATGTACCACAAGATGCTGTACCATCTCTAATAAACCCCCCATGTCCCATCTATCACACATTCAGCTGGCAGCTACCAAAGCTCATTGATACAAGCTCTCCAGCTCTCCCTGGCCTCCAGGTGTTTGGGCAGGTTGCCAGCATGCAGAGCAGCCGGAGGTTTGGGTAACCCAGGCACAACCAATCTGTGCTCCCTGAGGCAATGTCTCCCCTCTGTTCCAACAGGCAGCCTCACCCTCTGTGGAGTAGGCAACTGCCGTCAGTGCAGCAGTGTGGGGGTGCATCTTCAGCTCCATCTCTGTCCTGGAAATGCTGAACACACGGATGGTGCCATCGCTGTACCCTGCCACTACGTGCTGGCTCTCAGCTCCCCACGCAACCACAGGATGAGGCTTCCAGGCCAGGCACTGGCAGCTCTGCAAAGGAACCAGGCCAGAGACCAAAGGACACAGTGAAGACAGCAGAGAGTGCACCGAAAGCTCCACCTTCAAATATTTCTCCAGCTTTAGTTTGCCCCATGAGGACACAGCCGTCCTTGCAATCCCAAGCAGTGGACTGTGCCCTCTGCCAAGAGGAAGAGACCAATGTGACACAAGTGGTTACCTGGTTGAGCACCTGGAACTGCACCACCAGCTCTATGCTGCCCAGAGACCAAATCCTCACGCTGCCGTCTTCCCCACACGTTGCGCAGTGAGTCTCGTCGGGGCTGAAGCACACTTCGGTCACCTGCAGCGAGAACAGAGATGGGGAAACAGGGACTCTACAGATCTCACAGCCCAGAGCACATCAGCTCCTCTGCCCCTCTCATTGTTCCTCTCGTGGGAGACATCAGACAAGAAGCCCTAAACGTACAAGAAGGTGAGGTGCTTTGGTTTTGTGCTTAAATTTCGGTCCAACAGCTCAGCTTCTGATGGAAATCAGTAAACCTGAGTCCAAGGGTAGGGCCAGCCACTACACAATGCAAGTCTAGATAAAATACTTTCCATTCTACTATTTGAACCCTTTCTTCTGTAGCATAGATACCCCGAAGCAACAGTAAATTTCAAGCATCATTCTTCACCTGTTTTGTTGTTTGTGGGTTTTGTTTTTTTTTGTTTTAGGCAAAACCAGCATTATCCAATATGAGTGTCCAGCAGGCAGGCAGAAGTTGCAGCACTTGGGAACAAAGCCTTAGTGACTGCAAACCATGTTCCTCCACCCAGTAGGAAGGGAGCCCCAGATGCCCCCAGGCTGAGGCTGTTAAACACCTATGGCCAGAGTGGAGGAGCTCAGATTCTTGATGTTGGGACTTCTCAGTGTGCAAGTTCTCTCTACTCCTCCACGTGGCAAGGTGGTGGAAACGAGCTTTATTGGTTTCATCGTAACACACTAAGTCACAGAAGCTACCTCCTAGCTGAAGATGCTCCCAAATCTGGGCTGGTGCTGAGGGGAAGAGGAAAGGGATGCAAGAAGGTCCTTTCCAACCTAAATGATTCTGTGATTCTATTAGAGATGTGTTGCTGAGGGACACAGTTTAGTGGGACTTGGCTGTGGTGGGTTAACAGTTGGACTCTATGATATTAAAGATCTCTTCCAAACAAAACAATTCTATGATTCAGTGTTATCCCATCAGCACTACTGAGTCCTACAGCTCCCTGATCTCTTCTGTGGCCAGACCAGGGAAGGATTCTGCAGCCCACACACCCCAGGGCAAAGGATAGCACACACAGCACTTGCTGCTCTGCAGGACAACCCACCCCATCGCAGCTCCTCTGACCTTGTTCTTGTGGCTGCTGATTAGTCGGATGCTTGTGCTCTCCACCCAGTTGATGTACCAGAGCGTTCCTGCCGTGGTGCCCACAATTCCCATTTCTAGAGAGTCATCAAAGGCTGCGCTGACTATTGTCCCATCGAGGGTGATCTCATGCTCTAGCAGAACTGAGCTAGACCTGGAGGGAAGGAGTATGTGAGGAGAACTATTGGAACAGCCACTCTGCCTCCTTTCAATGCAATTTCCTGATGAGGCCAGTCATGTATTTGCAGCTAAACGGTTGGGCTCCTGTACACTCAACAGTGGCATCGAGATGTTTACACTGCAACCACCTTTTACAGGCAAGAAAAATGCAGTAGCACAAGAGAAGAAACAAAATCAATGTGTTTTTCACTACTTATCTTAAAGGAGTTTCTAAAAATCACTGACACAAACCAGGCATGATAACCTCCACTCATTTCCAGTATTGTTACTTGACTGGAGCATCTCAGTGCTGAGGAAAGGCTGAGAGCCCTGGGGCTGCTTAGCTGGAAGAAGAGCAGACTGAGAGGGGATCTGATCAGTGCTGGTCAATAGCTAAAGGGTCCCTGGGGGGCAAGAGGATGAGGCCAGACTCTTTTCAGTGGTGCCCAGTGACAGGACAAGGGGCAATGGGCACAAACTGGAACCCAGGAAGTTCCATCTGAACAGGAGGAGAAACTGCTTTATTGTGAGGGTGTTGGAGCCTGGCCCAGGCTACCCTGGTCCCCCTGCTCTGGGTGACCCTGCTGGAGCAGGGGGGTTGGACCAGATGATCTCCACAGGTCCCTTCCAATACCTACCATGCTGGGATTCCTGTGAAGTGAATACTCCTACCTGCCTCATGTCCTATTTGAGGAGCTGTGACTAATCACAGTGGCTGAATCTCACAGGAATTTGCTATCTGCTGCCCACATTTTATTTCACTGAAATTGTCTTTTACATCAAAATAAGCCCTGCAGTCATCTGACTGACACAGGTTTCGTTTGATAACACACACCTTATAGAACAATATATAATTATTACTTTTCCTTTCTCTTAAAGGCTGCAGAGGTAGCAACAGTCCCTTTTCCAGACACAGTCCTTGGAGTAGAATATTAACCCAGTGCGTTCACTAAGCAAGGAGGATTCTACACATCTGTAATGTGTGTGGTCACACTGGGTCTTTTCCTTGTGTCTCAAACTAAGTAGCTGGGGTAGGTGAGTTGCTAAACAATATTCAGATTTTGATGAGCCTCTAACCTTGTCAGACTTGCAATAACACCGTGAGGTGCATAAAATCATTTGGCGTAGCTGTGCCGTGGCTGTAGCTTTGCCTAATCCTGCCTCCTTTACCTTCCTGTAAGTCAGTTCCACCTCTGCTCTGGAAGCTACGCACCAGCTGCATGTCTCCTGCAACACTGGATGAAGCCTTTCCAGGACTCTGTGCTGGGTCCTCTATTGGTCGTATGGGGCAGCCTAAGAAGCAAGGAAAACCCTTCTTACTCTCCAAGGTTGCTGTCGTCTTGGCTGGATTACAGCTGCAAAGAGAAAAGCTGCTTCTGAGCTTGGATTCTGCATATAATGGTAAAAAGCTCAGTTGCTATCATTGCTGGTGAAGGATGACTAATGTGAAAGTACTTTCCTTGAGCCTCCTGGTAGGTCCACATTTCGGCTTTGTTCAGTAAAGCACTTAAGCATGTGCTTAAAATTAAGTGTGCTGCTGACTGGAGGCCTCGGACAATAAATATGCTACTGGAAAAGGATCTGGGCCATACATTTATTAGTCTGTCTAAAAGCCCTGTTATTTCTTCTTCAGTTCTGAAATAAATCACATCTTTCAAAAGCCACAGTTGTGGGGAAATGGCTGATTTTGATAGGTGTTGCATATTGCAGCTATTGCTGATTTTAAATAAGCTTATAGATGCTCAGTACCTCCACAAATGAGACACAGCTTGGCTCCTTTCAGTGGTTTGGTGTTTTTTTGTTGTTTGGTTGGGTTTTTTTTTTTGAGAAATCTCTCTTTGAACTACCCATCTGCAAGCTTTTTCTTTTTACTGTCTGTGTGGCCATCCTGCAATTACCTGTGGGTTTATGATCCTTCTCTAGAGAACAAGTTGGTTGGACAGTCTGACGATAAAGAAAGATGGGGGTGATAAAATGGGGCAGAGTATGATATCAGTTACAAGTGTCACATGAGTGTCCCTCCAGATTTACACTGACACAAGTTTGCTCTGGATCTGGCTCCGAGATTTTCTGTAAATGGCCATTTCAGGAATTCTGGAGTTTAATCCATTGAATAACAATATACCATCAAGGGCTGGGGGCCTTGGTGACTGCAGTGAAGACAGAGTGAAGTGAGCAACTCAGTGGGAAAATAAATGAAAGGTAAATCTGTAGAAGAAAGAAACTAAACCATGTTTTTAAAGGGTTTATGGCTGGCAATTTATTTCCTTAACCCCTGGTTCAGTGCTGGGCAGCAACGAACAATGAAGGAGCCACAGTTGCCTCTGAAATGAATGGACCGTGCAAAGAAAGGCTGTAATTCCTCAAAGCAGCAAAATATTTTGGGAACCTGCTTGAAACACTCTGAAAGGGTTGGGGAAGTTCAGATGAGTGCTTAAGACCTCTTGGAAAACAGGATTTTGGTGAGGTGGAGGGAGAGCAGATTTCCAAATTGTTTTCTTTTGAGGTGCTTCTCTATAAATACCATCTCTGGTTATTCCCAGACAAGGTCAAATGTTCAGTTCTGTGAAAACCCCTGAAAATAAATAAGTAGAGAGATGAATACAGGAGCTGAAGTGAGCATGCACAAGTCAACATGAGCCAATGGTGTTGCTGAAATCTGAAGTCAGTACAGAGCTGGGCACCTATTTTTAGCAGTCAGTAGTGCAAGAGCACAATCAGTCTATATTTACATCAGATAATATTTGTGTTTAGTGTGTAATTACCACCGACCTTGTTTACAGATATAATTAACAGTTTGACATCGCATCCTGCTGGGTTGACATCTGTAGAATTAAAAAAAGGGCTCAGGATCTCCAAAGAGTGTTTTTGTTTCAGGTTAGACGTGGTCTGATTGTCTAAATTAAAGACATGTCAAACCACATGAAAAGTTCAGGACAGAAGGTAACCACACAGGACGTGGCATGTGGGCCAGGTAATCACAGTGGTGGAAAGAACGGCCACACTTGTGAGGAATCTACTCCTCTACGGGCTTTGGAAAAAAAGGCAAAAAAAAAAAAAGCTCCTTTTTTTTGTTGTTTTTTGTTTTTAGTAGGAAATAAAAATTAGTAAATGCAACCCCTGGCTGCAAGGAAGCACAAATAAAGCAAACCAGATGTTCATTAGCTAATCACTTGCAATTTTTTCCCCTCTTGTTCTTCATAGAGGAAAAGAAAATTGAGCATGTGGGAACTTGCCTGTTGAAAAAACATTTGGATCTTCACTCATTTATCTGTTTCACCTCTGACTCGGTTCAGGCCTCCATTAAAAGGCAGGCGGGGTGCTATCAGAGAGAAAGGTCAGCGGGGATCACTGCAGCTGCTTTTCAGCTGGGGCAACCCTCGAGGCGATCCTTGCTTTTGTGGGCACGGCGAGCCGGTTAAAAACAAAACAGAAAACCAAACAAAAATCCAGCGAGTGCAGCGGAGCTTTGAACTACATCACTTGTGTTTGTCTTGGTCCTAAATTACAGTGTCATTTTTGTACAGTGCTCGTTATAATCACATACATACATCAGGACGTGTGTTTATTACAGTGAATACCAATGAATCCCGAATGGCAAGCTGCTTATTTCCCAGCGTTATCAAAGGAAAGTAACATAACCTTTATTCCCTTTAGGTTGATGTCATTTTCTTTTCCTCCCTGCTCAAGACAAGACAAAAATAGGCATGAGTTTGTACTGCAGTCGGTGGATTTTATCAGTAGTCAAATACTGGTACACAAAGCCATCTACTTACACGAGCATCAAACCACACGCCTCTTCGTAACGGTGTTATTACGTCAGGCAAAATTACAGTGACTCGGCCAACACCTCCTTCATTAGTGGTACTCACTTCATGCTCTAACAACATTAATTTAAGTGTTAATTTTAATGTGCAGTGGCATAATGATTCCTGGGGACCTGGTACTACACAAGAGGTCAGGCAGGTTGAACCATCCTCATCGTATCTTGTCATATGGGAACTGGCTCACTATAAGCTGGTTTACTTGGGAGCATCGGTCTGGGAGAGTTTGGTCTTTCTCTGTAAGGACAAGGCTTTGTTCAGGTTTTATTTTCCTTTCATGGTGGCAGCACTGAGGTTCGTGGTCATTCTGCTCCTGCAGCAAATGAGCTCCAAGCCATGGGCCAGCTGGCAAGAGTGCACCTACACAGGGGGGTCTTTGTTGAGGCCAGAAGACCTGTTGTACCTGAGGGAAGTAGATGTCAGGAGAAGACACAATCAGAAAGAGTGAGGTGGCATCCTGAATCACAGGTATCATAGGGTGTCAGGGGTTGGAAGGGACCTTAGAGATCTTTGAGTCCAACCCCCCTGCCAGAGCAGGACCATATAATCCAGCACAGGTCACAAAGGAACCCATCCAGGTGGGTTTTGAAGATCTCCAGAGAAGGAGACTCTACAACCTCTCTGGGTAGCCCGTTCCAGTGCTCTGTGACTCTTACAGTAAAGAAGTTCCTCCTCATGTTAAGGTGGAACCTCCTGTGCTCCAGCTTACATCCATTCCCCCTTGTCCT
>JAAGNO010026436.1:0-16815 GCA_033439905.1 Ceryle rudis
TACAGGTGTATTAGTTATATTATTATTTATATATAAATATATTTATAATAATTATAAAAGTATTCTTAGAACAAATAGTGAATTGTAGGGCTGCAATTTTAAATCTGAGGTGAAAGTAAGTTTGATCAGTGTTCAGATCCCAGATATTTTTCCTTCCTTTTGCTTTTCCACACAGATTTATAGTTGATAACAAACTCATTAAAGGCAAGATAGACAACATGTTTTCTACCATAGAAGGAGGAATGCTGCTTCACTAGGAATTTTATATTCTCTACAAAAAATTGCCTTAGCAATGAAAGAGTGAAAATCAAAGCTAGACAGTTATGATCTAAGCTTGCCAAAGCAGAGGGGAAAAAAAATCTCCACCAAAACAACACCACCCAAAAAAACCCTGAAACCCAAAATGTTTGAACTTTTAATATCATTAGGTTTTGAAACTGCTGAGTAATTTAGATTTTCTCTTTCAATAAGTTAAAAACTGTTTTAAGTGGCCATATAGCATGTATGGAAACTTCTGCTCATTGTGGTATTGAATAGAGGTGGAATGATGCTGACGTTAATTTATGGTTTGAAAAGTCTGAACTTTTTTGTTTCTGAGGCAGATGGATCATATGTTTTGCAATAAATACTTTCAATTCCAGTAGTGAAAATGATTGTAACTGTTTGGTTTTGTTGTTATTTACACATACATGACACAAAGCAAGTGAGATGAAGACAGGATGTATTGTAGTCTATTAAAACAACGACAATGTGGAATGGCAAGAGGAATTTTTAGACGAGAAGAGATACGTATTTTAAAAATACTTATATATTATTGTATCTAACATCTAGCAGTATCTTCAGCTATATATATAGCTCCATTGGTTTAATAGGGGTAGTTTTAAAGGCAAGTGATAGAAATAGAAACATCGTGGCTGTGTCATCTCAATGCCCTGACTGGGAACAAACCCTCTGCCTCTTGTCAGGGCCAGTTAACCCCATACTGCCTGAGCTGTATGGCACCTGGCAGCCAGCCTGGGTCTCTCAAACCAAACTGGGCACATCCGCTGTGTTGCATCACACAGAATCTTGAAATAAATAGTAAAAGTTGGGATACAAGCCACGCTTTAAATACTGGGAATATTTACATTAAAATAGGCTTTTTGATTTGTCTTCAAAAAAGTTCACTGACTCATGCTGTCCAAAACCAGGAGTTGATCATCTCCATGACCACCAGTTGTGGTATCGCAGAGAAACATACTGTAAATTAATTTTAAATTATAATGGGAAGGTGCTAAAGTTCCCAGACATCTTAATTTTCCAGAGCAGTGTTAGTCCCTGCAATCTTTTCTGCTTTTGTATATTTCAACATGGATGCACTCTGAATTGATGAAAAAATTTCCAGCCTTGTGGTGGCTTTTTGCTTCTGCTTGTAATTTTCCCAGGCGTAGTGCTTTGCTGCTGTTCTCACAGCCTCAGTGATCCCATCTTCCTCTACACATATCCCCTTTTGTCTTAGGAAAGCAATAACTGATAGAGAAATAGGCTTGGATTTCTTTCTCCACAGTAGATGCAGGGAGAGCAGTGGATGTTGTCTACCTTGACTTCAGCAAGGCTTTTGATACTGTCTCCCATAACTTCCTTGTTGGTAAGCTCAAGAAGTGTGGGTTAGAAGAGCAGACTGTGAGATGGGTTGAGAACCGGCTGAACAATAGTGCTCAGAGGGTTGTGATCAGTGATGCAGAGTCCAGCTGCTGACCTGCAAGTAGCAGTGTTCCCCAGGGGTCAGTGCTGGGTCCAGTCTTACTCAACATCTTCATCAATGACCTGGAGGAAAGGACAGAGTGTACCCTCAGCAGGTTTGCTCATAATACTAAACTGGGAGGAGTGGCTGATATACGGGCAGGCTGTGCTGCCATCCAGTGAGATCTGGACAGACTGAAGAGCTGGGCAAAGGCAAACCTAATGAGGTTCAACAAGGATAAGTGTAGAGTCCTACACCCGGGGAAGAACAACACTATGTACCGGTACAGGGTAGGGGTAGACCTGCTGGAGAGCATTTCCAAGGAGAAGGACCTCGGTGTCCTGGTGGACAATAAGTTATCAATGGACCAGAAATGTGCTCTTGTGGCCAGGAAGGCCAATGGTATCCTGGGGTGCATAAAGAAGAGCGTGTCCAGCAGGTCAAGGGAGGTTCTGCTCCCCCTCTACTCTGCACTAGTGAGACCACATCTGGAGTATTGTGTTCAGTTCTGGGCTCCCCAGTTCAAGAGGGACAGGGAAATACTAGAGAGAGTCCAATGGAGACCTACAAAGATGATGAAGGGACTGGAACATTTCTCTTATGAGGAAAGGCTGAGAGCCCTGGGGCTGTTTAGCCTGGAGAAGAGAAGACTGAGAGGGGATCTTATCAATGTTTACAAATATCTGCAGGGTGGGTGTGAAGTAGAAGGGGCCAGTCTCTTTTCAGTGGTGCCCTGTGATAGGACGAGAGGTAACAGTAGCAAGGTAAAACACAGGAAGTTCCACCTACACATGAGGAGAAAATTCTGTTGCCGCCAGGAAGGATTTTCTCCAGTTGGTACTTCTCTGTTCAGTCCTCTGACTTACACTCGTTTTCAATTCTCTGTGCAGCTCCTTTTTTCCCTAGAGAATCTTCTTCCATTTCTGGCCACACTCCATCCGTCTTCTCTCTTTTGCCTATCTTTGCCTTCTTCTCAGATTTCCTTTAAATTTCCTGTTCTTTCTTCCTTTTTCAAAATTCTTTCCCCTTTTCCACATTGCTGACCTATATGGATAGCATGGTGTCGGTGCATCTGCTTTCCAACACCTTCCTAACTGCACAGAGCCTTCAATGCACAGCTTCTGAGTGGCTTTCTAATTTGTTTTTCCTCAGCCTAGATTTTTCTACTGTTATTGTGAACACTGGAAAAGACCTCCTTTCAATGAGGACTTGTATCAGGACTTTTTGACTCGTATACTTGCTTTATAAGCTCATAAGCTAGGAGGTAAGAGGGGAAGTTTCTACCTGCCAGAGTCCTTCTATTGAATTTCATATTGTCAAGGTTTTTGCTTAGATGATCAGTATCACTGTGCTTCCTCGAGTTTCATGAGAAAGTTGAAATTCAGAAACTGTCCAGCTACAGGACTCCTGTGACTATACATCATATTTTCTTTCTTTCTCTCTCTTTTTTTAGAACAGATTCCTCATATTCTTTAATCGAACAAAGCTTTACTGCATGAACCCAAGAGTTTAAGCTTCTGTTCCAAGAACAGGCAAATAAAAAGGACCCCAAAGTAGGCGTCATTATCTTTCCTCTGCTTAACTACAAGTTTAGGTTTTTAAAACAGTTCAGTTCAATTATATTGTTGGGTGACTTCCATAGAGAAGTCCTGCGAGAAGAGAGGAAAATAACTGTGTGTTGAGTTGTTGGGAGGAGGTACTAAGAACCTTGGATCCAAAGGAGTCTAAGCAGTGTTAAATTCTTTTGTTTCTGGGGAATGATTAGTATGTTAAGCCTTGCTGGATCTTGTGTTTTGTAATACAAGGCAAATAAAAACAGCCCGCAACCTGAGAGCTGTTTATTATTAACTACATGTTTTCTGTGGCAGCTCCTATCAATGTTACAGCTGAAAGAATATGCCTTGGGGAGAACATTGGAAGGAATTAGCTGCAATGAATGGGAGTATTTTGTTTTTAGAAAGTTATATTGAATACTGCCAATTTCTGGAAGAAAAATTGAAATAATCTTAGGGGAAATGAAGCTGAACAAGAACAATGGGAGTCTACATACAATGCCTTATTCCAACAGTATAAGTTGGTTTGGGGTTGTCCCTAAGAAGAAAGGCAAATCTTACTGGAATAAAGTAACTGATTGATATACAGTAGTATATTAAAAATGCTTAGGAATTTGGACTAAGACTTCAAATTACACTTTAGGGCTCTTAAGATCTAATTCCTATTATTTTCCTGGACTTACTGGAAGTCTCTGTGATTTTAGTTCCTTTGCTGTACCAGTTTTGGACACGTAATTTAACAATACCAAAACAGGAGAAGAAAATAACTGTTAGTTATCCAAGACCATAACGTGTCTCACCATTTTTACAATTTCTATCCACAGGGAAAAGTAAGGTTTAGCAGCATAACATTTTTTTAGGTGAAGTACCAATCATGTGTAGGTTCTGTGGCATTTACTAGGCACTACATTGCCCAGTACTTGATGATTCATTCATATGCAGTTTGGTATTGGCACTTAATTTTTGTTTGCATTGGTCTTACTGAATGCAAGATACTCTGCAAGCAGACTGTTGCAATGGAGTGAATGGAGTATTGTATTCGATGTCATGTGATCATCTCACCACCTATCTTGATCTTGATCTTTATTTATGATCAATGTACATTTATTTGGTATTGTGTTTAACAGTGAGGCCACCAGCTGTGACAGAATCCAGTGGTCTTTCAACCATTAGGCTGGCTTTGTAGTGTAGTGCTAATAAAGAGAAGATGTGGCTGGTTATATATACCTAAGTATATCTAGACTATAAGTGAGTGCATAATGTCATCACGGATGGAGTGATGGGTAGCCTAACCTAGATGACATTGACAACAGTAGAGGTGAAAATGTGGGATTTTTCCCTGTGGTCTGTTAATACAGGTCTGTCTCATAGTTACTGATTTCTACCCCTGATGCCGCTCTTTTCCCTAGCTAAATTAAAGCTAGAAGAGAAATAACTACCAATAGAATAGAATAGCTGCAATCATAGCTTTCTAACTGTAGATTATGCAGTAGATTAACCTAAAAGGGTAAGCTTATTATATCTTTAACATTTAGACCTGCAGATAACAGAATGGAGAGATGAGTATCTTTGCTCTAAAGAAGATGACAAAGGACTGAGAGGACAACTTGTCTACTGTCCTGCTTTAAGTTACACCATCACTCTGTATTTTCTGTCTTCACTGACCTGTCTGTTTAGACCAGTTCCTCACTGATTGTGCATACAGCATTTAGAGCTGTGATGTCCTAATGTCATTTGGGACTCAGAGAAAGCTGAAAGTTTTCTTAATTAACTTCAGAAATGCTAATTACTGCATAGATTCCGTCCCTAGGCACAGGGAGAGTGAGGGATTTCCACCATACAGGTTGTGAGTGGGATGCCTAAAATTGAAAAGAACCCTATTTTATTTTACTCCTTTTTGAGAGTTATTCTTAGTGATTTTACTTTTAAATGTTACGCTTTTTCTGTTTCTTTTTAAATGGGGAGCAACAGTACAGTTGTCAACTCCTTAGAAATCCCAATAAAGGCTAAAATTTTAAGTATGGCCTCTTCCCTTATGAGATTCACTTTGGTTTACTCCGTTCTTCTCAGAAAAGGAAAAGTAACAATAGTAATAATAAAGCATGTCTGGACTTTCCCTTTAAAAACAAAGCAAAGAAAAGAAAAGGTTTGTCTGAAAAAGTTTTCTTTCATATTTTCATTGCCTGGATAGCATAGGAATAAAAAAGGTGGGAGAGAATGAGAGATGGGCTTTATAAGAATTATGCTGGTGTTACTTGTCTTTCCATGTTGTCTCTTAGAATAACTGAGCCTTGGTAAACACCAGCTGCTGCAGATGCTTGTACGTCTTTGCTATTAGAAGTCCTGACATGACAGAAAGCCATGGGGCTTGGAAAAGAAAGACTTACAATAATAAATAATAATCTTATTTAATATATAAGATGTATATTACTATATTTGTATATATCATAAATATAATACTCCTGTGAAGCTTTGAGAGAACAGCTATCCAACAAGGAACACTTCACACAACATGAAAATATAGGGGAAGATGTTCATAAGGAGGAAACAAGAACAAAAGAAGAAATGAGAATTATAAATGTTTGAAGAGGCTTTGAGTTTAACCTCTTGTCCATTCTCCCACTGAATGAATGGAAATGGAAAGGGCTTCATTTTTCCTCAGCTGTCCTCCCGGGAGATTTCTAACCTTGGCTGTGTACCACTGATGAGGGGTCTTTAACTTCCTTTGATGGCTGGTTCATTTGCCTAACTCTTCTTACTGTGTAAAACTTCATGTTGTAACTATATTTGACCTAAATTTCCCCTGATACTGCTTAAATTCATTACTTCCTCTTCTGTCCTTATTAATTAAGGGGAATAATTGATTCCTGTTCTTTGTATAACGTCACTTTACGTACTGAAAATAGTTTTCTGTCACTCTCCTCAATTTTCTTTATGACACATAAATATGAAGACAAAAGGGAAATATTTCTCAGACTAGATGATATCAAGAAAACAGAGCAACTCTTCAAGGAAAAGGGGGAAAAAAGCATGAGAAATAGTGTAGTAATTGAGATTGGGAGGGGCCTTCAAGACAACTTGTCTAGTCCTCTCAGGCTAAAATAAGATTGCTATTGCACTCTTCTCATTGCTGTAAGACACAGGCTGCTTGATTACCAGCTAGTCCTAAGTGCAGTTGCTTCCATTTAGCCAGCTAAGGAACTCCCTGCTTTGCTTGTTTGTGGTTTTTTTTGTGCATAGATTTTTGATATACCTTGTTTAATCAAGTTGTTTGGAAGGGGGTGTGTATTTTTTAGATTTCTCACTTTCGCCCTTCTGTTGAAATTGAACATAGCTCTCAATCCTTACAAACCTAGCAATCTGTCTATCATTTTTGTTTCCTTTACATTTTCAAGGTTATCTCTGTCAGAAAATTGGATGGAAACTTTGAAAAAATATAAATGAAAGCTGTGATTATCTGTTTTTGCGTATATAGTGCCTGGAAGATAGGGAGGCCCACACCTACCTACCCTCATGAATTCCAAAGTGGAACACAGATCTGATCATCCTATGATCGTGCAGTGATGTGGTCTGGTATCTGTCAAAATCATGTAAAATATTGCATGCTGGTTTTTAGATAGGTAGTATCAAGAGCACAGGTGTAACTTGCATACATTTTCAACATTTCTGCAAGAGGAATAAAAAAAACCCCCAAATGTTTCTAACTACAGGGAGTATTTAGTCTAGAGACATAAGGTTGTTTATGTTGTCATTATCATAAATGATGTGATTGTTCCAGTTACGTATGTAGAGGAAATATTATCACGTTATTCCAGTGTGTGATCTGGTACTGACTTAGTGTTTTATTACCTCAAAGCTATCATTAGTGGGTAATTATTTTAGGAAATTATTCTGCTGCTCATTTATATAGCCTGGTAGCACTTCTGGTGATTTTCCCCAGTCTTTTTGCTAGTGATACTCTTCGGTGCTTGAATATGGTGGATGCTGTACAGAAAACACTTTCATGCATTTTGGTGATGGAGAGAGGCCAGTGACTTTGGGTTTTCTCCTCCAAGCAGTTTAAATACAGTGAGACCTGTTAGTTTATTTCTTTTACAGCTGTGTTCTTCATCTCTGTTCCTGAGGTATTTTAGTGTTTTGCTGATGGGAGAGCTAGAATCTTATTGTCAGAGTAGTAATCTTGAGCAATAGCGTGGGATACTTTCAAATTTTGTGGGTCTCAAAGCATTTAAATAAAATGGGACAAAGCTCAGTTATTGCTCTGTCACAGAAGCTGGTGTTTTATCCATACTCTTCTCACTTCCATGATTACAGCACATGCAGTGGGTCAGATCTACAGAGGTCAGATACTGTAAGCTGTAGAGCTGAAAGATTGGTGTTGATCTATCTGCAAATCTTACTATCTTGCCTAACTTCCTGTGTTAACTGCTGGTATTACCTGGTGAGTAGATTAAAACTTGTTTGGATATGCACATATACAATTCCCTCCCAGAAGAAGCAGCAGTCCAGGACGATGCTTTGGGCTGAGACCTGTGACTGCATTTCTGGGATTCATTGAATTACTGTGGGCTAGTTGACAGCAACAACCATAAGTGCACTGAGGTGTATTTTATGCACATTTGCCACAGGTGGGAGTACTCACCCAGGGACACACTGGGGTTCAGATGACATGCATTGACACTTGAAGTTGCTCTGTGCTTATCAGAAGTCTGCAATCAGAGTTTCAAGAGCAGAATATGAGTATAACCCTGTCCTTTGCTTCTATTAGGTTGTCCCTGAGCTATGATAACCAGCCCTGTGTGCAGCAGGGTGAAGACTCCAAACGTTTCCTTATTCTAGCTGAGAGGCATAAGCAAGTTCTGTTGTGCTTTAATGGTATGGTTGCCTATAATGTGAGTGGATTAAACAGTTCAGGCAATGAGCAGTTAACTGATGGTACCTGTGTAATAAAGCTGTTTTTAGTGGTGTGTCTCTGAGGGTAACTTCTATTTGTAGACTGAAATACTTGGGATTCATATGCCTGGGTTTATTTTTTTTTTTTCATTTTCCAGCCCACCACTGTGCAAACGTATCTCTTTGTCCAGTAGAATCAGTAGTCACCTTCATGTGAAGTGTATTTTAAAGGGATAGTCTGTGTAATATTCCCATATTGGTTAAATTGTTTGTAGTGTATTTCTAAAGACATCAAAGAACAATTCAACAAACTTATTAACAGGAATACAGTTAATTACAGCAGTTGGCACTGTTTCTCTTTCAAGGCTATCTAAAGAAGATACTGTGGAGTAACCTAGCTGGCTAATTAGTCAGTCAGTCTGAGCCGATGGTGTAACAATTACCATGTGTTCGCCAAGGAAAAATCACTGCTGTAAAATCACACTGTGCATCTTAAGTTGTGTGTCCCCATCCTCAAGAGGCAGAGATTGATGTTGCTTGTCAGTCTCCCATGATGTCAACAGCTCCTTTTTCCCTTCATGAGATTTTGCCGTGTGCATTTTTGTTTTGTCCTACCACAGCAGGCAGTACTAATGACAAGTGCATTTGCATAGATGTTTGTATATTGATGGATGCATTTGTGGTGTGTCTTCTTCATTGCAATGCCTTTGGAACTGTTTTACACTTGAGACTTGTCACAGAAATTGAAGTCTTATGTGGATCATCAGACAGGTGTGCTGTAGACATGATGCCACATTGTATATGCAGAGAAAGGCTGTTTGTTTTTTTTCTTCTTTCCATGAGGCTTTTCTTGTATGTGCTGACTCCTGACTGTGGCTTTTCCACTGCTGACTAGAGGAAAATTTAGGACTTCTGCCAGACAGAAATAATTTGGCTCTGTTTCCTGTCTTAGGCTTTGACAGCTGTTTTTTTTCTTCTTTGTCTGATTAGGTACCGACTCTGAAAGGAACAGCAGGAAATGTGTCAATTTTTCATTTTCTGATGAGATTTAACCATTTTTAGCCCATTCTTTTCCTGGCTTCCTGATTTTAGACAAAATAGCTTCATATGTTAGGCTTGCTCTTATCCTGGCTTAGTCAGTAACTGTAGCAAACTTCCTGCACTTTTTTGCTTTGTAGATTTAAGTTTAGAAATTTTTATTGCACAACATTTTACGTCTTTGGTGCCTTCTTTCACTTGGAGTTACTGGCTGCTGTTCTGCTTCAGGGAACTAAGAAGTAGAAAAGGTTAGCCATGGACCTCTTCTAAAACTCACATGCATGAGAAATGTCCTCTTTAAAAGCAAGTGCTCAAACCACTTCATCATGTGGGGTGCACAGGGTATAGCACAGTATGAGGTTCCAATGGGGTCACAACATCTGGAGGACTGCCTAGTTGTAATGAGGCTGAAGTGAAGTCAAACTACCATTGGATATGTTAGCCAGAGTTTTCTTGTGGTTTTTAAGCGTCAGCCAATCACTTGACATAGGTGAACACAAAAATGACTGAGTCTGAGCTGTGTATCACAGTGGCTAAACATATAGAGGTAAAAACAAGCTCTGACTCCAGCCCACCAAATGACAGAGAGCAAGTGCATTACACTCCCAACTCAGCTTTGGTTTCAGCTTCTTCCAAGTATGAATGGTTAGGATGAGCCCAAATATGCGTTCAGTTGAACTTGCAGCCATACCAGGTTTAGGGATAATACTGACTACATGTCTTCTAAGTTGTTTCTTTCTAATATCCTCCTTATTGTTGCAATTTTCCCTTTTAGTTTTTAATTAGCTTTTGCTACTGTTCCTTTGCCTGGAGGCTTGTTGCCTCTGCTGCTTTTATACTGTAACAGTATTGGATGACATATTCATCTGCTAAAATGATTTATTACCCCAGCTTGCAGGGCAGTAGCGGTGATCACTGAACAGATAGATTTGTCAATTTGTTGCACAGATAACTTTATGGTCTAACAGGTGCTGTGGAACAGGGAGTAATGGAAGTGTGTTTGTGATTGCAGGAGAAAAAAAATCTCAAGGAACAAGGTGCAAGACAAACGAGTAGACAAAGGTAGAGGAGGGAAAACAAAGAAAAAGGGTTTAATTTTCCCATGATATGGGACATATAAACTAGTAGGATGAACTTAATTGCTATCTCACAACTTGCCTTACGTCTAGGAAATTACTATGCTAGTCACTGTGTTTCTACTTGATGTTCACATTAACTCTCTTTCCTTGTGTACTGAGGAGGAAAAAAAAAAAAAAAAAGAGATTAGCCATGAGCAATCTCTGGAAAGGGACCTGAGGTATGGAGCTTATTCCTTTCCCCTGGACTTTCCTGCTCTTCTGTACTCAGCTTGTCTTTTCTGTGGAGACAATGGAAGCATCATGAGACTTGGTTTGTACTATTATTGATATGGAGAGTGCAAAATTAATGCTAATACTTAGTTGTACTTTGCACTCTCAATCATGGTGCAGTATCAACATCCAAAGCACAGATTTCTCTAATTGCTTCATAAAGATACTAATTATTTTTGTCATCTGCTCTGTGCCCCCTGATCAAGCATGCCTTTCATAATCCACGCCACCCGCACTCTCCTGCCAAAGTACCTGCTTTTATTTCTTGCAATTCACTCTGAGGAGTAAAGCTTTGTGCCCTGTGTCATTTTGGTGGAGTTAAGAGGAGGGTTGTCAGCTGTTTTTGGTTCAGGTTTGC
Organism: Ceryle rudis; assembly: GCA_033439905.1. Taxonomy (NCBI): domain Eukaryota; kingdom Metazoa; phylum Chordata; class Aves; order Coraciiformes; family Cerylidae; genus Ceryle; species Ceryle rudis. Next base: position 10,915 of record JAAGNO010026436.1, read on the forward strand.
CTGTGTGCTTTTCTTATGTGTTCTTCCTCCATTTATTTTTCTCTGGCTCAGGTTTTATTGAACTAAGTGCTTGAAAAATGGATTTTTAATTAAAATCTGAATAATTTCTTGACAGAAGGATTTTTCTTGCAAAAACCTTTACATTGTCACAGGCTAATTCATACTCTAAAAATAAAGAAACATTGGGATATGTGCAGCTGTCTCTGAGAAGCCTGTTTGGACAAATCTATTAGAAAACAGATTGATATGCTCAACACTGAGGGAGAATTGATTTTATGTATACTTTTAAAAGCATATCTATGTGGCAAAACAAACACATCATCATCTTCCAAATTAACTAACTGAATAAAAATTAATGTCTTTGTTTCTCCAGGTGGATACTTCATACATGAAAACAGTGGGTTGGTGTTTTAATGTTGAGTTTCAGGGCATACTGTGTATCAACAGCTGGCACTGAGTTCACTAAAAGTCACATGTTCAGCATCTCCAAAAGTAATGTCATTATTTCTTCACTCAGATTTGAACTGACATCAAGCAAAGTGAAACATAAGTGAGTTCCACTGCAGCAGGTGTGGAAAGATTAAAGGGCATAGATCTGGCCCTGTATGTGTGTGTCTGTGTTTGTATGTGTGGTCACTGTCTTTGTTGTTGTTGATAAAAAGACAACATGCAAAATCTCCCCTCCCTCCTGCAATGAATTGTGTTAAATGAGAAACATTTTTCAACACTTTTACTTTCTGAGCCTAAACTTGGCATATTCTCAGTTATGTACACTAGCTCTTAAAGAATTAAATTTATAAATAAAATAAAAACCCATATGCAGTTTGTCCAGCCTGCAGGCAACACAGCTGTCAACTAAAAACTGTTTGAATCTCATGCAGTGAAAATGTCTTTTATATAGATTTATTTCTTTTTTTTTTTTTTTTAATTTTTTAATAAAGGTTAAAAAGAGCAAATGATAGCACTATGTCTTCACAGATATTTTGGTAAGTGCAACAGTATTCACACAGTATACTAACCCCTTTCTTTTTTTACCCTGCTAAATGCTGAGCACACACAATTACAAGATAAAGTTTGAGCTACAGCTCTTGAAGGCATTATTTCTCAAAAACAGAAAGATAAGATAGCCAAGGACAGTAAAAGAGAAGGGAATATAAGAGTTACAAAGGGAAATCAAAGCCTTGTGGAATACAGAAGAGAGGGAACTGGTGTTTCCCATTCTTCTCCCCAGTTAGTCGAGGCAGAATTTGAAAAGAAAAATAATTTGCATTCAGCCCTACACTGTAACAGCAACCAGCTCATTCATGTTAGTATTTAATCATCATCGTGATAGAGTCTTTAATTACATGATCACATACTGGGTTCCCCACCACCACCCCCCGAATCTGCCTTGTTCAGTGCACAGAATAGTTGTTCATACTGAACAGAAATTCAATAGTTAGTTTTTCCCTTTTGCTATTCAGTGTGCAGAATCAAGACTGATTCACTGCATGCTGTGCAAAGTCTGTTCTCACAGACATTATTCATTTTTTCCCCCTAGGCTTTTTCTAGCCATGACCTTCTGTGTGCACTGTGAAAACATTGTTTTAGTGTTACAGAGCATTTTTGAGGTGTTGGGATTCATCTCCATTGTAGTTATGTGCAATCTGAATGCACAGGTATGAGGCTATGTACTGCCACTTACTTTGAATACTCTCCTCAAGATAATTAGGGCCGATAGTTTCTGGGTGCTTAACATTGAAGAGCATTTTGTCTGTTCAAAGCCCAGCTTCTTGTGACTTCAGTTGCAGCTGTAATTGCTCCTCACAGCTGCAAATTAGAACCCAAGGGCTCTAGACCATGTCCCCCAAAATGAAGAAGAAGTTTGTGAGTGTAATTTGGGAGCATTTGTAAAAATCTTGGTTAGAGTTGCTTGCCTCCTATGCTAAAGGAACCCCCTGATAGCAGTGGGAACTGAATCCAGTTCTCCAGGCAGGATCCAGCTACTTAAACTATAACACTATCATAAGAAAATAACATAATCATTAAGACTCTTTCCTTCAATCAGATGCAGACAAATCATATCATACTTTTAATAAATGAATCATGTAGTTTCTCAAAACTAGATAAATTGCACTGTGCCTTTTAGAAAGTTACTGCAGAACCTCATTATTTTGGTGATTGAAGATATTTTTTGTAATTTCCAGTCTGGATTTATTTATGGCCAAATGTATTCATATATTTTCTTGTAGTGATATTGTTCTTTACACTAAGGAACTCTTTTCCTCTTTGTGTTTGCCTCTGTGATATCTTTAGAGAAAGCAATTGTATTTCCTCTTAGGCTTTACTTTGTTAGAAGTTGCTGTCTTTTATCCTCTCTCTTAAAAAAGTTAAAATACCTAAGTTCTTAGGTGTATAGCAGCCCTTTTCTGTGTTTATTTCTGTTTCAGTTAAAAACAGTCGATGCTAAACTCTGTAGAATTTGAGATATGGTATTATCAGTGCTATCTGCCACACAGTGTAAAATATTCACTGTTTTATATGCCCGTATAATACTGTTGGCTCATAGCCCTCACCTTTCAGGGAAATGTATTAGTGGTCTTTAAGTGCATGGTAATGGTACTTAAGTGAGAGTACGCATGTGTGTTCTTCCAACTTCTCGGACAAAGAATGCAGGGGTCTTAAAAAACATTCTTGCTGTGCAGCTTGACTGGGCATGGAGCAGGAGTGAGCTGCTCACTAAATGGGAACACAGATTCATTGCAAAGCTGGCTGTGACCCCATAGTTGGACTATGCTGTAATGCCCCTTGAAAAGGAGGCCAAATTAAGAGGAAGATAAATCTTCTTTTTGGCTTTACCTCAAATTGGAGAGTATGACTGCTTAAATAGAGGTGCTAAAGTAATGGAGTGCTGCTAAAGAAAGTACATCAAGAGTGAATTTCTTCAAGTGGTGCATTTCTTTGACTTATCTTGTTAGGGTGAAGCATTTAAGGTCTGTGATGTGGAATTGGGATAAAGACTGCTGTCACTTGAACTAACTGAATAACTTAGGTTGTCATCCTGTAGGTGGACTGAAGGGAGATCTACTACTTTTCAAAGGCATTCATAGATCTTTGCTGTTTACACAACAAGAAAGCCACTGAAGGTTCTGGAGGAGTTGCAGGCTCCCTGCCTTGTTCCTCTCCTCATCCGCTCAAATTCAGCCCCTTCTACCTTGAGAAAACAGTAAAGATTGAAGCACAGGGAGCATGAGACCTCATGCTCTTCATTAATGTATGATTAATGCTGCCTTGCATTTTGTAATCTGTTACAAATATATTTTCTTTGATACAGTAAGGAAAGGGCACCCCTGGTTGAGAGAGAAGTAGCTAACAGTAGCTGTAGGTTAGGACTCTGGGGTGTGGATCCTGGTCTTGAAATAGACTTTTGAGATAACCTTCAAGTAATCCTTAGCCTCCCTGTGCCTTGGATCTTACTGTGTAAAATCGGAATCATAGCACCTCCTTTCAAAACAGGCACACAAATATTAAAAGAATATTCTGAGATGCTCAGTTATTGCAAAGCTAGAGACCATATGACCCTATTTGTGTAGGGAGGTTGGACCAGATGACCTCTAGAGGTCCCTTCCAGCCTAAAATAGTCTATGATCCTATATGAAAACACAAATGTGTACTTTAGATAGCCTGATTTTTGCCACCTAGCTTAGTACCCTGTCCAGGACAGTGGCAGCCAAGGAGTGATGTTCAGGAAAGGACTTGTAACCTCAAGGCTGTCTGAAGCTGAGTGCAGATGCCGTTTCACAGTGAAATCCATTAATGAATGCCACTGCAAAATGGGACTTACCTCTTTCAGAGTAGAGATGTGTGTGTGTCTGGTGAGGAAAGGGGCAGAATAAAGGCTCATGGAGACATGCCACAGCTAGTAGAGAAAGGAAGAGAAAATGGAAGAGGTCACTGGCAGATTCCAGAAAGAGGAGCCTCCAGAAGAGGGGAGGGAGGGAGAGAGAGAGGGAAGTACAGGTGGATGTCTACTGAAATGCTGTTTAAAGAGGTAGTGTTTGTATCTGTTCCCTAGAGATGATGGAAAAAGAGTTCTTTAAAGGCTCAACAGAATGCATGAGCAGCCTACCAGGACTTAAGAAGGCAGCGCAATACTTAACCCATGCCCTGGAAAATGACAGCGAAAGTTGTAGCATCCCAAAGGATGGGTTTAGACATTGCAGTTGATGGTTTTGAAAATGATCTTATTAACTATGCTGTTAAAAGTTGATCTGCCTATTTACCTGTGTAGGGCAGTACATACGAATATTAACAATAGTTATTAGAAGAGGAAAAAATATAATCATATACCTGGAAGAAAGATAGGTAACCATTTATACCAAAAGGCCCAGAGTAAAATGTGACAGTTGATTTTTAGCGATTAACATGTTTTGTTTGGTATGCCAGGATTCTAGGTACTCAAAAAATATGGTATATTTTGTAACTGCCATAATATCTCTTATGAATATTGTTTTAAGGAATGTTAGGTTATGGGGATAGAGTCTATTTCTTTTTATTCTAGCCAGATAAGAAACAGTTAATTACAGATGATTACAACTGTTTATCTATTAAATTGAGTATTCCATATAAACCAAATCTCTGTTTCTGCCACTCTTGTTCTCTCAGACCTGGAGCTCTAATGATATTGCAGCACAGGTTTGAGGAGATGGATAAGGATGAACTAAGTCCAAAAAAGGATTTGAGATAATATATCATGCCTGGCTTAAGCAGATCTAAATCTTTATGGAGAGAATGGGGTCTCACATCTTTCTGGTGGGTCTGTGCAGTCAGTCAGTCTCCACATCCAAGTGACCAGGCATCATGGTGACTGCTAGCAGTGCCACAAAGTAGGAGACTGGAACATAATTTTTGCTGACTGTGGCATTGCATTACCTACAGCTGATCACAAAACCAAGACCTTTGGCTGTGATTTTTGTGGACAGTTACCAGCATTGATGCTGACTTAGTTTCTGTGCTCTGTATGCCTTTTTTTGTTTCTTCATGTGTTCTTGTTACCTCCTCTGGACTGAAAATCAAACCAGAAAAAAAAAAACCAAACCCTCAAACAAACAGCCTCTCCATTTTTTCACCTGTATAAGCTCCATTGTCTGGTTGACTGTGCAGCAGGACAGAAGCAAGGAGTAGCAGGGGTAAGGACAGGCAACCAAGGAGAAGAAATGGCTCCTTACCCAGCACTGCTGCCAAATAGGAAACTAGCATTTGGTGTCCAGGGGAGCATCTGTCCCTGGCTCACCTACTTCCATATAGAAAGGCACCTAAATTTTTGTGACTAGCTGTATTTGAAAATGTTGTGACATACTCAGATGTCAGTCTTAGTAGTGGTAAAAGGATGAACAGAAACCTGTTAAGAGAAAAAGAGAGGAGATTGAGATGTGGTAACAGCCAGCATTACAGACTGGAATCACAGAATATTCATGGTTGGAAAGGACCTCCTAGATCACCGAGTCCAACCATACCCATAACAAAAAATCACCTAAAAAACACCTAAATACCCTGATCAAACACAACTTCAAAAACACAAAATACCCCCCTGCATGGCTGCCACTAGAGCATGTCCTGAAGCACTAGGTCTACCTGTTTCTTAAATACCTTCAGGGATGGTGACTCAACCACCTCCCTGGGAAGGCTGTTCCTGTGGCTCACCACTCTTTCTGTAAAGAATTTCTCCCTAATATCTCATCTAAACCTCCCCTGCTGCAGCTTCAGACCATTTCCTCTGGTTCTGTCAGTAGAGGCCAACCCCCACCTCTCTACAGCCTCCTTTCAGGTAGTTGTAGAGGGCAATGAGGTCCCCCCTCAGCCCCCTCTTCTCCAAACTAAACATACCCAGCTCCCTCAGACCCTCTGCTCATACGACTTGTT
>JAAGNO010026437.1:0-23057 GCA_033439905.1 Ceryle rudis
GGGGCAGCAATCAAGACGGGAGTGAAACAAGAGGAAAGGGAAGGGGAGTCGCAACTGAAAAAATGAGAATAATAAATAAGTAATAAATAAGAGTAAAGTTGAGGAAAACATGGAGTAAAGGAAGAGAAAATGAGAGGAAAAGATAAAAAGAGGAAAAGTGAGGGGAAAAAAGGCAGGAGAAAAAAAGCCAGGAGGACTTGAGGAAAAATGAAGAAAAAATAGAAAAGCAGAACTAATTATTGCATCGTGATCATCAAAGCTAAACAAACAAAAGTTTTTAGAAGTTCAGGGAAAGTGAAAGGGAAAGCGTAAGTGCTAAAAGTGAAATGGCAAAAAGTGGAGAGAATATAAATCAAATTTAAGAAATAACAGCAGATGCGAAAGTAAAATACTTAATAATGGATCAAATAATACATTTCTAAACATTGCCCTGTGATCCTCATCGCCCTCTAGCCACGGGGTCGTGTGCTGGCCAGGCTGGATCACCATCCCCAAGGCCGGGGACCACAGTGGTGGCCAGGGGCTGTGGGAGAGGTGGCTACCCCTACAGGGCATGGGCCAGGGGTTGTTGCCTTGCTGGGAGGTGGTCAAGGGGGCCTCATGTCCTCCTACACTACTTCCATGCCTGGTGCAGGGCCATGGTCCTCACCACCATGGGGAACATCAGGAACCCCCACAACCAGGTTGCAAAACCCTCCCCACCCCCTCTGCTACAGACCTGCCTCCGCATAGTTGCCTGTAGGGTCTGACTGGACTTTTGCAAACCTGGAGGGAATAGAAGGGGGCCAGGCAGCCTTGCCATACTTTCTAGGAGTTTTTTGGTAGCTAGCAGCTAAAATTGCAATTCTCTGACCCATTTCTGCCAGAGAAAGGGGGGAGGGGATGAGATTGAGAGCCACTGAAATAACTGTTGCTGGGAAAATTATGATGCTGGCTACAGGAAGTTAAAAAAAAACAGAAATAAAAACACAAAGATGCAGAGAACCAGTTGGCCTGAAGAAGGAAAAGACAAAGAAGGGAATCTGACAGAAAATATGTAAAGTGAAATTGTGTTTGTTTGGGTGATTCTGCACTGACCTGGAAAGGCTGTATAGCTCAAACCTCAGCTGTGCAAGAAAGTGTCTGCAAAGTCACAAGAAAAAAAGGGGTTTTGGCTAGGAAAATCTATTTTGATTAGACTTGGAGGAGCTGTCGTTCAGGGCAAGAAATACTACATTTTCATAAAGATGGGAAGTGCAATGTGCAATCTATTTAATGCATTTCAAATGTGCCCATCATGTAGGAAGCTGGACACCCAGGGAATGCAGGACTTGAGGGTGTGCCGGGCTGGGAACTGGGTGGAAAGACAGTGAACAAAACCAGGCATCTGTAAGTGAGCAAACGTTCTCTCCTGCTGGAAACCACAGAGCAATACCTGGCTGCCAAGGCAGGAGCTATTTGAAAAATCAGAAATCAGGTTTGGGCAGAGAAGGGTCTGTAGCTGCAGCAAAATCAAAGCTGTGCTACCAGAAACAGTTTGTTGTCTGGAAAAGGAAAGCTTTAAGGTCTTCACGCAGAGAGTGGGAGGCAGAAGTTCTCCACTGGTGAGCCTGATACAAAAGGAAGCTTTGGAAACCAAAATTAAATATGTGGTGGGATGGTTTGTCTCTTGTTAAATAAAACATCATCACGAGAAAAAGTAGATGTGAACCTTGCATCCCCACGGACATTTCTGAATGCATGCTGTTTTCAGTGGGGTAACTGACTGTTCCAGTTTTGGTATGGAGAGTACTAAAGAGTTGAACTTTGAAACTAATAGCATGCAGTGCATATTTCCTGAACATACACGAGCAACTCCGAAATCAACAGCATCCTACTTACCAAACATGTATCAGCAAATATTTATATTAATAGTGAAGAGGGTCTCTTAAGGTATCTTAATGTATATAGCGTATACTCTCCAACATGCACTTCCAATTTGAGGTCCTTTTTCATTTACCTGTTTATAAAATACCATGCTGGATAACACAGGATCAGACCCTGATCCTGGCTCAAAAATTCAAGAATTCCCAAGGATAGGGAAGATCCCTGTTTGCACTGGTACATCTTCGTTTCAGTTTTGTGTGCCGTGCGTGCCCTGCACTTAAACTCTGTCATACATTTGTATAGAAGGAGAAACCAAATGTACAGCCCTGGTGAGCCCACCAGAATACATCTCTTCCTTCTGCCCCCAGCCAAACAGCAGACAGGTAACAGTACCCAGACTCACACCTGTACAACTGTTTGGTTAAAGTGCTTTACGCACAAAACAAGGAGTCAGTGTTTTGATGACAAAAATTTTAAAAATAGCAAGCTATTGAAATTCACATGTAAACAGTAGTTTACTGGTTTGTGGTTTGGGTTTTTTTGGGTTTTTTTGTATCAAGAGCATTTAAAAAGAAAGCCTGAACACAAGTAGTTATTTTTGGTTTGTTGTTTCCTCCCCTTTTTTTTTTTTCCCCTTCTCCTAAGATAAAATAAGTTGCAGTACAATGTTTTGTGGTCTGTGGAAATGATCAACTGAAAGCTAATATGCTTTTTGTGGTTGTTAACCCTACAGTGAGCTTGCACAGTATCTAATCAAATTTTGTGCAGTCTGATGCCACACAGTCCCCTGCTAAGGCAAAGAGGTGTCAGCCTACCTGGCAGCCTGTGCAGGGCAAAACCCGTCATGACAACACTGATGCACAGAGCAGTACTACAGGAATTAGAAGGATCTTGGCACTGGAAAATATCCTTTCATAACCTCATATCCCAAGAGCTCAACCATAAATCCCTACAACCTACCCAGCAAAGTCAGGCCCCATGTCCATTTTAATACTACCAGTAACTTTCAGGCTGCCAGCTCCTCATCTGAGTAGAGTCAATATGCTTCTGTTTCCCTAAAGAGCTGGTGCACATCAACATTTATACAACTCATACCTGTTTCTGCTATGTTTCTGCATAACACTGCTACATGCAGTTGAAGAGTAGAACTTGGGAAGTCATCTCATTTCTCCCCCTGCCATGGTACAGTATCTTTCCTGTGCCCAGAAAGGTGGTAAATTCCCCCACCTGTCCTCCTAATGGAGTTATCGTCCAAAGGCAGTATCTCAAACCACTTTTTCTTTGCTGAATTTGCAAAGAAATTGATGATCCTCCGACCTAAGTAATCATTCCTGTGGAAGACTCTTGGCCTCTTGTCATTCATGTTTTAATCATGCCAGATTTAAAAAAAACAGGATTAAAAATATTTCCTTGAGGTAGATGGCTATAAAGGGAGCAATCACTCTGCAAACAAATCCAAAAAAACCAACCACTGTTTTGGAAAGAACAGTGTGGGGAAAAAAGTCAAAATCAGTGTATGTCATATGACAACCTATGGAACTCTTAATACAGTTTTCTGTTAACTGAAAAAGTGGGTTTGTACCAAATCTCCACCCCCTCTCTTCTGCTCACCACATGAAATAGATGCTTTGCATGAGTAACCTTCCTCTCTCTTTTACAATCAACACAACATAAGCCAGTTTTTCTGGCTAGGTTAAGTGCATCCACACACCAGCGAGCACAATGGGAATGCTGGAAAAGGATTTGCTACCTCCAGCATCTCCCAAGAGTGGGAAAAGGCTAAGGAGATGTCATTTCTGCTTTTCTCTGCTTCCCCCAGCAGTGACTTTGAAACTGTGACATCTGAACAGGCAACACTAGTTATTACTTTTCCTTCTTGCAACACTGGTGCTTGCAATAACCAGGGCCTTACAGAAAAACAAAAACAAATAAAAAACCCACCCACCAAACAACCCCAAAATCCCCAACCAACCAACCAACACAACCAAACAAATGAGATCTTACAAGAGCTGCAGGATCAGAGTTATTTCTCTGAGAAAGTCATGGTGCCCACAAAGCATCCAGCAGACAAAGATTTCAGTCCTGCCTGGCCTCTGCTGCTAAGTTTAATATTAGAACATGGCTCTGCTTTGGTCGAAGTGCCAGCTAACCATTTAAAATATCAGCCCTGGACATGTTTAAAGATAGTTTAATGGAAAAGAAAACTGGACAACTGCAACTTTTACCACAAGCATGGCTAAAAGCCAAGTGATTCTTTTCTGACATATACGCAAGTTCGGTTTGACTGAGCTAAGCACATACATGACCATGTAAAATTCAAAGGGGAGGTGACAGGTGTGCAGGAACTGATTTGGACACAGAAAGGTCATATCCAGAGAGGTCTTTAAGCAATAACTTCAACTTATTTTTGCATGAATTCCACCTGGATGGTCTTTTCTTCGTGGACACTTTGTTTGCTGGCTTCATTTTTTAACTGGATGTTGGGGACTTAAATATTTTTAAACATTAAAGAATATTTCAGTTTTAGCAAAAAGGGTTCACAAAGGAAAATGGCTTTTCTTTGTTGTGGCTTTAGATTTCCTGTTTCAGTAGCAGCAGCCTGACCTCTTGGCACATTATGAAATTGTTGTATTGCACAGTAAGCTTAAGATGAAATCACACGCTCTCACCTGATCTTTTATGCATTGCTTACATCTCTTTAACAATCTCTATATGAATCTTTGGCACAAGTTCAAAGGGTTTGAATTTTTCGTGCATTTGAAGGATTTATTATTGTTAGGGATCCTTACATTTGACTCTCTTAAAGTGTCATCATTCATAATAAATAGGCTAGATGTTATTATAGCATTTCAGAGACTGTTCTGTTTCTCCTGCTGCACAGAAACATGGCAGGTAACATCCAGAAATAATGAAAGGAATTACAAACCTTTATTCTAATACCAACCTCCTCTGAAATGCGAAGTATCAATTTCTGTAGTGCTGCTTCTGGCTCCATCTCTGTCCTGCTGCGTATTCAAGCCCAGATAGACAAGGTCTACTGAAAAAATAGAAACAGGCTTGAGAAATAAGACAAAGAAAGGCATGTGGACACATCCACTGCATCTCTGTCTGTTGATAGCAGGGAATGTCTTTCTCTGAGTGTTGGTTTGGCTTTGACTCCTGCGGGGATCTCTGCATGCTCCTGGAACAGCAACAAAGTACACGAGCAGTACTTCAACATCCAGAATAGTGCTTAAAATCACAAAGTTCGTAGGAAATGATGTTATTTTGTAGCACTTTAAAATAGGGTCTCTGACATCTGCACTGTGCAATTTTAATGGAAAGTGTCGCTCCACGGGCAGTGTTAATACGCTCAGTCTCCTCAAAACCTGCTTTCTGTTGTCACTGTGCCAGTGTAGGATTATTACTCAAATTATGATTGTGGGACCTGGCAATTCAGATGATATTTTGTACCACATTACATTTGTTGCAAAAAACGTAGTTTGGAGGAATGGTTTAAAAGAACATCAGTTATAATTTGGGAAATGTTTTTAAGCAAACAAAAATTAATTCAGGTGGAAGAGCTTCCACATATAAATGACAAAGCTGGTTTTCTTTTTCTCCTTTAAACATGCAAAGCAGAACAGTTCCCTGGAAGTGCTGAGGAAGAACCGATGGGTTTGAGTCTCATGGATGTTCTGGATGCAAAATTCATCTTGTTGAAGGGAAGATGAAGATAAAGCTCTCTCCAATAGCACTTTCCAAAATACCCCCCCTGCCTTATGTGTGATCAGAAGGGGGGGCAAACTTTCAATGTGCAGTTGAAAGGATGGTGTACTGAGAAAAACTGCAGATTGATCTGGACCTGGGAGAAGTGGAAAGGGTGGACTCATTGGAGGCTAAACTGCTGGCATTTAAAGGTTGTGGTTGATTAAGCTGTAAACTGAAGAGCAGCAGGTATGTGGAACACACTGTTCAGTATGCCATCAGCAACGGCTTAGAAATTGTGCCTTTTTGAGTGAAGGAGAGGCCAGAGAGCAGAAATAATGAATAGAAAACAGAGTGTCTTTCAAATAGGAGGTGAAGAAGGAAACAAACACTGCAACAACACATATTTTTACACAAATGCTAAAAATCCAATTAATAAATTGAGGGTCTTACACAAAGACGACATACTAGACACATGTAGGACATCACAGGACTGGAATGTAAAATACACCCTGGCTGGTGATGGGTAGTGGAATTTATTAGTGAGATGTTATAATCAAATCAAATCAACAAAGTAGGGACCCAGCAGGTGACGCAGAATCCGCATGGACTGAAATGCCAGCTTCGAGCGTATGTAATGCTGAGTGTGCAGACTGCCTGCCTGACCAGAAGGACAGAGAGGGTATGCTAAAAGAGACCAGATGGGCAAAGAGGGCAGAAATGCGACCAAAACTGTACTTCAGGTAACCCCCGTGTTGTCTGGACACTGCAGCATTAGAATATAGCACAGACTACATTAACACTATCAATACTGCTTCACAGAGTGGTTGGACAGGGAAGCCACAGGAGAGATGTAGCCCTTCATTTGGTCCTCATTAATGTGCAAGATCTTGTCTTACATCTTCAGCTCATGGTTGCCGTTCCTGTGTTTATATTCAAAATTCCCACAGGCTTGACAAAGACCAAGCATTCACAGCAGTTGCACCCAGTTTCAAAGGGGACAGAGACATAGAAATGAAGAAGCTTGCGAAGACAAAACAAAAAGGAGCACCTGGGAACAGTAAATTCGTACAGATGGAGATGAATTTCCTGATGGATGCCCAGCACAGCATCAGTGTGTGCTATCTGCTAAAATCTTGAGAACTGGTAAAAGGAAGTGGGCACAGATAAACTCATCACATGTCTCACCACAGGGTAGATTATTAGAAAAAAATTAAGGAAAAATAATCTCCAAAGAAAATACAGAAAGTATTGTAAACTGCCATGTTAAAGGAAGGCATGGAGAAAGAACAGTAAGAGTGTGAGTAGCAGCTAGCAAAAGGAATCCAAGCTAATATTAAATCTTTCCTTAGACACATCAAGACCAAGAAGTCCACCAGAGTCTGATGGATCAAATGACAACTGCAAAGTAAAAAAGAGGAGAGGCCAAAACATTTCCAGAGAAGCTAAATGATGTACTTGCATGTGTTCATTGGAATAAGCAGGCAATCCCCATACTTGAACCCTTCTTTCTGACGGAGTCAGCAGAGACTCTGCCTGAAAGTGTGCTAACTGGGAAAGGCTGAATCCAAAGTATGTGGAGCAACAAATCCCCAGGCATCCGAGCCTTCTAAGGGAGTGTGGGTAGGAAATAGCAGATCTACTAATGGACCTACCTTTCTCTTCAAGCTTTCTGTGTGCCTGGAGACTAGAGGGTGGCAATGTGACACCAATCTCTAAAAAAAGATTCCAGGGGTGAAATGAGGAGACAGGGTGGACAATACTAAAGGCTGGTGAGCCTTTGGACAATACTAAAGGCTGGTGACACATCAGTGTCAGGTAAAGCAGTAGAAGCTGTAATAAAGGATAGAATTAGCATGCACCTAGATAAATATCATCTGTTTGGGCAGTGCCAACACATCTCCTCTAAATGTAGTATTTACCATCTACGCCTCTAGCCATTTTTTTGACAAGGTCAGCAAGCATGCAGACAGGAGTGATCTGGCTGATGTGATCCACTGGTAATTTCTTGATCTGGATGAAAGCACCTCCCGAGTGAACAAATCAGCAGGCACTCCTAACAGGAACTTGTTGTTAGCATGTTTCTAATGACTTGAGGGAGTTTTCTTGTAAAGAAATTATTTGTACCTTACTCTTATTATTTCTGAAAGTGAGACTGAAATATCTTTTGTTATTACCCATAGCTTACATGAAGCTGAGACTTGAACAAGAACTACCTGTCTGTGACTCAACGCTCACAAACTTGAGATAAAGTTTGTGGGTGGACAGCGCATACAAATGAGTTTACAGAACTTCTCTCTGTGCTTGACAGCACAGGTAAATCAGGGAGAGACAACAAGAGTATCGCTTGATATCAGCTTTTCATCGCTGCACCAGTACTGCTGGTGAGCTAGTTTCAGGTGCTCGACACAGATCATACCAGGGAGAATGTGGATGGTGAAGATAGTACAGAACAGCATAGATCCCTTATGCCTCAGATCTGCAGTGCTCTGCACATGCACTAACCACTGATAAGCTTCTAGACAGAACTTCAGAGCAGATTTTAGGCTATAAAGCCTCCAGGATTTGGCCACTTCAGAAATCATCTCTGTGTATGACACGCTCCCACTGTAGAAATCATCAGTTGTGTCCAAGTTGAACCTGTTCCTGGCTTTGATTTGGAGCCCATTCTCTTCCCTTTGCTGAGGGAAGAGCTTACTGCTATTAAGCAGTAAGCCTGCTCTTTATGGTACCTCACTGAAGACTTTACAACACTGCATGAGTACCTCTAGTTATATTTTTTAATGAAAAGAAAAAAAAAAAACCCAGGAAAAAGACAGTAATACTATATAATCCCTAAAATAATTAAAGAGTACTATTGTAATTTTAATTTGTATACATCTTTATTCTGAATATACCTGAAAAAAAAATTAAATCACACAATTATGAAAAAAAAACCCCAAAACAACAACAAAACAAAACAAAACCACCATGAACAAAATATTATAGTAGTGAAGAAAATGCAACTGCTTGTAGAGTTTCAGTTGGTGATCTATTTCATTCATGCTTAATTAAATAGCCCTATTTCTTTAAGGAGAACATCTTTCTTTTTCAGGGAAAATAATATGCCCATAGTACTATAACAGCAATTATTATATATACTCCATTAAACAGCAGCACATCACTCTAAGTAGTCCCTAAGTTTCTTAAGTTTTGTGTGTATGTCAGTGTTGAAATGGTTTGGCCACGCAGAATAACCTGGAGCTGGATCTATCATAGGCAGTATTTAAATGCCTCAGTAGGAACCTGTGGCCCATATGTAGGTCCCATGGGCATGCACAAACTTTGGAAACAACAGAAATCTCTTTACAACCAGTGTACCTAGAAGAAATACTCAGATGCTGTTGAAATGAATCCCAGTCAAAGAATCACAGGATTTATAAAGACCTAGTGCACCCTTAAATCAGGGTCAGCAAATGCACGTTGTCCAGGGATAAATCCAGTTGCATTTTGAGTATCTCCACAGATGGAGACCCCGTAACCTCTCTGAGAAACCTGCTCCAGTGTTTGACCTTCATCACAATAAAAAAACTTTTTTTTTTTAGATTAGTTCTGTAACTACGAAGCTAAAGCAAGTTCTCTGTGTCTCCTTTTAAAGCCAATCCACTTTATTCAAAGCACTGTAATATTTATTAAAACACAAAGTGGAGTTTAGGTCTCCCTCTTCCCTTTCCCCACAGATGAGCACTGTTACTAACAGAGAACAGTCTCACACATATTCTCATTGTGACCTGTTGAATGTTTACTTACAGGTATAAAGTCCAACAGTTAGACTATGTTCCCCTTATGAATCTAGCCTTCGACTTGACAACGAGGAGCCTTCAGAAAGACAAAGTACATTGATTTTACCTTTGACTCATGCACAGACATGGAATGGAATTGTAATCTTACCTTAAAAGTAGAATGATCCAACCACTAACTTCAGAAGTGAATCCTTAAGGCAACAATAACCATATTTGTTGAACCCAGCATTTATCTCTAACCTTTACTCCCACACTTACAGCCATGAGCCCTGCCAGTGAGGACACGACAGACATGGCAAAGTAGGAACAAGCAAAAGGGAAGCAAAAGTTAGTGGAAACTCCAAGTCAGAGTATATTTTATTCATCTAACAAAACATGTTTAAACACAAATGTTGGACATAAAAAGAAAGCATGAGCAAACACAAACATAGTGCTGGAGATCACTTTAAACAGAAGTTACCTTCAATTAGTTTATTTTTATAAACAATACCATGGATTTTGAAAGATTGCTAATGCTGCGATATATCATCATAACAAAGCTGTAATGAAACAAGTTTGGGATCGTACTCTCACATTTTGAACCAAATACATAACTGAAAATAGACTTGGTTTATTCATTTCACCACATGGATGTTTTAGCTCCTTTCTGTTCCTGTTATTAGCCTGAATTGAGAACAAAAGTTACTTCGAGTTTAGTTGGAAAAAGAAGATTTGCAAATTAAATTTTACCAGCAATTTTCTGTCCTCAGAAGCAGTCTGGAAACAGTGATGGAATGAGGTACTTCACACTGCTCCTGCAAGGGGGTTTCCCCTTACTAACAAGGTGTTGTTTTTTGCAGCTTGCATTGTACTTGGCAATCATTGTCCCAAGAAGACCTCCAAAGAACAATTTTTTTCCCCCCCATTTTATATGTGAAATATTCAAAGCAAAAACCAGAGATGCTGGCCAAGATGACATATAGTGGTACTAGTAAAGCCAGGAAACAGAGCTTGGACTTCCCAAGCCTGCATCATCAAGCAAATCCTTTTGCCTGTACCTGCCATCAAACAGCACAACAGTAAAATGCACAGCATTTACTTTCTCTTTGCCCTGTTTTTCTCTGAAATATAGAAATAAAGACTGGTTGATTCATGGACTCAATGACTGATCATTGCTCTGATGTCATCTGGCTACTCATCTGCTATTAAAATTGTAACAGCCTAAGCAAAGAAACGGTGATGCATGCCCACAGATCTTGAATATTCCACCTTCTGGATTTGTTTGCTTTGTTGGAGGTTTGGTTTTTTTCTTACTAGGGCAGGATGAAAGCAGCAGGACCCACAATCCAAGGCATCTCACACAACTGGCCCTTCACCAGCAGGCGTCGGGCTTGGGTCCTTTTTGCATTAATTCCTATGCAAATGTATGGATTTACCCTCTAATCTTTAAGTGTATGGTAACATACTAACTCTCTCATTCGAGGTCACTCTGGGATGCTTAAGTTTAATGTTTTCTGTCAAAAATATTATGTCTTCACTTTATAGAACCAGTGACAATTTAAATCAGTCTTGGGAGGAATAGGGGAGTGTCACAGCATTCTAGAAATGGAACACTTTATAATTACTCCAGTTCACAATTTGTAATAGCTGTCAGTACACACATACATGACTTATATCAAAGCAACTAAAGCGAGTTGCAGATAATCAGAGAATGGACAAGTTCAGAAGGCATTTTGCTAGCTACTGCATTGCTTAATGGATAGGACTTTAGCTAACCTTGTAATACCACTTATAGCATTAAAACATAAAAAATACCCTTATCTCTGATATTAAGTTAATGGTCAAGCAAGTCAACTTTCAAAGACTTGCCTAGCAATAATACTTCTCTCTAACAACCTGACACCTAAAATTACTATACACTAAATTATGGGGAATAAAACAAAAATCAGTTCAGTATCCCACACGTTCTATTTGTTTTAAACAATAATGCGTTCTGCCACATCTATTTTGGCACTTACTTGCTAACAGCAGATGTCTCTGTGCTGAAACCAACTTATCAAGCAGGAAAAGAGCTCCAATGTTAAGCAAATAGTGAAAGTTGTTCCTAAATTTCTTTTCTTTGCCCATCTTTGGGATTTTTGTACGAGGATATTTTTTTCCTTTAATATCTTTTTTTCTGTTTCCATTTCATGCTGTAATTACAGATAAGACTGGCCACAAGTTAAACACTGAACTACACTGGAAATTGGTGTAGTGTGCATATCTAACTCTTCCTTTCTTCTATCCCTAAAACACCTGAAATGGGGAAAAAAAAAAGCCCTGCACACATTATATAGTCACCTCTCTGGACAGGTTATAAAGGAAGGATTAGAGCATCCAGGTAGAGCAAGATGTAAAAATGTGAAAGCAGAGACTACTGACCAAAGACTATATTTTTTTTCCTTTTTTTTAATTTATAATTTTCTGTTATGTATCAGAATATTTATCACAGTAGCTTTTGTATAATATTTTCTAAGGCATAGGATGCAGTTTGATCCTCCTCTCTTTACAGCTTTGAAAATCCCCACTTTCCTTATTGCAAAGGGGTCAAGAGGCTGACCACAGTCTTTTTTTTCCCACCTCTGTGATTTATATCAGAATAAATATATAACTTCTCTTCATTCTATAAGATGATTCCTTAATATTAGACTTATTTCAGCCTCAGGACTGATGAATCACACTACATGGAGAAAACAAGTCTAAGACTGAATTTTTTGTTATCCACCTTGAGGAATTCAGTCATATATTGCAAACTGTCTCCTCCCTTTCTGCTAAAACTACAAGGCACAGTGTATTTCTTTTCCAAAGAGATCTACGTTACTTCTTATATTTTCCCAGAACGTTTTGTATGCACATTTCTAATTCAATCTCTTCCCTAGGGGGTTAATAATTAGCAAACTGACTACTCCAGCTGGTTTTGTTCAAAGTGCCGTCATCCTCCTGAATTCAGTCAACATCTATCAGAAACAAAGAAGTCAAACAAAACATATTAGGCTTCAGTATTCTCTTGTGAAGTTTTGGCCTCCAGCCAGAAAATTTTGTTATTTTCTATGTAAGCTTTATTTTTCTTTCCCTGACCAGCAGTTAGCATGGATCAAAAGAACCATTGCTTTAAAATGCAATGATAAAAATAATAAACACTAGCACTCACATAGCACTGTGCACCTTAGGTTAAGTCCTGCATCTGTTTTGGGTGTCTTTGTATTTGAGAACACACTCCAATGTGGGCTTTCTGCTGCTTCAGCTTTTTTCAGCATCCCATGAATGTTCCTCTGTCTCCAAAAGGAGACAGAAAATTTCCTCCTAGCTGTGTTAGGGCTCTGTTTAAATACCAGTTCCAGAAACACTGAAGAATGTCTATGTCAAAATTAATTTTTCTCCTTTTTAGTGTTGTTATGAAAATGGATTAAATGCATCCTATTTAAAAAAAAGGAAATTTTTTTTTATGTTTTCATGATCCTGGTAGAACTGGGGCAAACCATTCCTGCCCTTTCTCACAGCTTATGTCTTTGCTTTAAATGTCATGGGCTTTACAGGCTATCCAACAGCTCTTGAAACAGATTTGGCCAGATACACTCCAGCAGACCCACATGGAGCTAGGAAGAGATATTTGCAAGTCTGCCAAATGCTGCCTTGTAAGTCAGTCATATGTCAGTGCTTTGACTCAGCAGTCTTCCTCGCTCTGCAGGAAGTTGCTGTTTCCACAAACATGTTACAAAAGGGGAAAAAAAAGGAGCCTGGGACATTGCTGCCTCCTGTGCAGAAGTGAGGGCTGCTGCTTCTCCCAGAAGGCTGTCCTCACCTGGGGTCCAGCTCCAGGCCAGCTGAGGCAACTGGACCACTCAAAGTACAACCCAAGGGAATGGATCATCAGACATCCCATCATCTGGGTCTGTGACTTCACTAGAGAAAACAAAATCAAAACCAAAAAAGGTAAAATAAATGAAAGAAAAAAAAAAAAGTTTCTTTTTTGCACATATCCTTTTATTTTTGTGCTTTTCACATTGTGATTCCGGGCTTTCATGTACTTTACCCCGGATGTGGATTTTATGTACCCAGGGCAGGTTGGGTGCCTGTGTCACACTGCCTGCTGTAGTAGATGAATTGGATGATCCAGCTTTACTCACTTCAGAACTATCTCTTTCTATCCCGAGGCAGATCACAAATTTAACTGCAAGTGTTTCCCATATCCCAGTTTCATGGAACATGTCCACAGGGATCCTAAATTCTGGTTGTTGAACACTTGTGTGGGACAGAAGGATAGAGGCTACATTTGGTCTAGAAGGCAGCAGGATGATGCGCCAGCAGTCCCACGAACATACACACCGCTATTGTCAGGTCAGGCTTACTTATCTCTACCGAGACTGAGCTGAAGGGGCTATGCAGCAGTGTTGTGAATTTACTCCTCCCCAGCAGTGGTGGACTGATTTTTTATTTCTAAATCAGTTATCCAATTTAACAGTGCACACTGCCATTGAAAGTGACTCTACCACTTAGATTGGCTGCTTATTGTTCAGCCCAGCTATTCCCATGGTTATCTGTCACGTATTTCTCGCTGTAGTTTCAGTCAGTTACCTCTTGTTCTGGTCTTCCCTACTAGGAGGAGTAACTGATCCCTGTTCACTTTATACTTTTGCTTTCACCAGTGATCAGGTCTTTCTTTCATTTTTCCTTCCATGAGGGTTTGTTTTGTGCTACATGAGAGCAAGAGTGCAAGCAATCTGTAAGAGCAACTGAGACTCGCCCAACTTCCACTTTACATTCTTTCAATCAGGCAAGAATGAAGCAAACTTATATGTAAATAGCAATAGTGAAAATCCAAATCATCAACCCAGACTAGATTCTGGAAGGTCAGGGGAGGATGGATGGTCAAGGACAAGATGGGGAAAGGTGCCCACAGTGGCTTTTTCCCTCCTCCATAACCTAACTGCACCAGAACACTCAAACACGTAGTACCTATGGTCCCCAGTGTTCAGTGGGGCAAGGCTCTCTAGGAGCCTGCAGTGTAAAACCGACATCAGCTGCATTCCTGGGTCTGGTGTGCAGGGAAGAACCACTCTGCTATTTATACTACAACTATTCTGAAGGGTAAAGTAGCTTCTGTTTCTCTAGGTATTTCTTTCCAGACAGAAAACCTCACAGTGGTCTTCTTATGCACTTCCACGTTGAACTGAACAGTACCTTATAGCTTTTATAGCCACAATGCGTCCCATATGTACGACTCCATCTTCAATATTTACTTTTGAAACAATATTTAAAGTAACACAGTTTGCTTTTCAACATCATTTTTCATCTCACAGGACTAGCAGGACATGATATGCAGCAGCAGCAGCATTACCTTCTTACCTTTTCAGAAAGAATCCTTCTGATACTCTTGAATATTAAATACCAGAAAATATAATGTCTGGGTCATGTAAGCATTTGGTAGCTATCAGCGTTCAGGTTCATAACAAGTAAGCCTGTTAGCGTCAGGAGAAACTTCCCAGAAGGAACTACTGCAGTTAAAGCAGAATTATGTGTAACCTGTGCTAGGATAAATGAAGCCTTACATGACTTAGAATATTAATTTACTTTACATTAAAAGTGTACGTACTCCAGCTCATTGGCAAAGTCCAACATTGAGGATTCTGTTTGCATACCTGAATGAACCTGGAAGCATCAAGCTCTGGGATGGAGTCCCAAATCCCGCATCAGTGAAGCCACGCAGCCCAAAGCTGCTGATGAGGTGGAGTCAGTCTCTTATTAGCTCTGTGCAAGCTTGCTTTTGGCTTCCAGCAGGCATTTTCCAGGGGCTTCTTACCTACAACTCACAGAAGATTTATGGCAGGATGAAGTGGCAAAGCAGATTTAATTAGGTTATAACTGTGTTCAAAGGCCTAAGATCATGCCTTAGAATGAATGTTCTGAATAAATAGCTTTAAAAAAGGAACAGACTTGATGGGACAGTTTTCAGTATTCACTAAAAAATTAAAATAAAAAATACAGAGCACTTTTTATACAGCATAAATGGAAACTTTTAATTTCTTAAGATGAACATACATCTATAGAAATAAAACACAGGGATAGTTTTGTTTCTCCAATGTGTGATCTGAGACATTGACCCAGCTACTGCATTCTACCCGTCTGCAGCAGTGGTGGGTGGCCTTCAAGCACCCAGTGCCAGCCACCATTAGCCACAGGCTCGCCACCTCTGTGGAAAGCAGATTGTTAGTTAGGCCTTTATGTGTGAGATTCAGGGAACATCTTCCTGTGCTAGAGTGCAGAGGACAGTAACTTTTAGCCCACCGCACATTTCAAGATTTATCTTTTATCTACAAGTTTAGCTGTTGTTCTCACTAAAACCATGTTTTGAAGCATTTATTTCTGAGAGCTGAAGCAGAGATTTAGCCTGTAGGCTGAGGTTCAGAAAAGAGTAGGATTTGTTACAATAGCAACAAGACGATGAACAAAAATAAGCATCAGAAATAAAGGAAATGCTAGCAGAAGCATTTTCACTATAAACTAGCCGTGCACTTTTGGAAACAACTGTAGTTTAGAATCACTTTAGTGGTTATAAATTACCATGGTGTTACTCACAAGCACTGCAGCAGGCTGGGTGTAGTGCACTTCCTTAGACAACTGCAGTTTCTTTGTCACAGGAGGATCGGGAAAGTCTAGAAGAGCTGCACTTTAAGGAAACAAGATTATAAAAACTAAGAAGTTGAAGTGAGGCTCTATTACAAAGTTATTTTCAATGACTTTTTTTTAATAGTTTCTAAGAGCAGAATCTAAATCACTGTTACCCTGCATAAAGATAATGGTTATAGAAAGGGATCAACAATTCTTACACTGCAAACAATGTAAAGAATAAATTCAGAGAAGAAGAAACTAAATCTGCTTTCAACAGTGCTGTGGAACACTTACTTATTCAATGGATGTCTAAAATATCTAATGATTTCCGTTTCTATGCCTTCATTTTCCTTTTGCCATGTGAATTAGTAAGTAACTGTCAACAAATAAAACATTAAAACAAATCCATTTACAGTAAAGAGGCCTGGCTGAAGCATTTTCAGTGAATTACCTTTCCATCACAGAGATCAGAATCAAAACATACCACAAAGATCTATTTACTTATTTATTTTAATACTTAGGAACCCAAGTGGATTTTCCCATCATTCACTAAACAAAAGAAAAACCCGCGACTTCGGAGTTTTGCTGCTCATTTAATTAAACTTCTAAAGGATCCGAAGCAGACGCCTCTGATTTTTTGTCTCTCACAGCTCCTTTTGTCAGCTCTGTGTGTACCGCTACCATCTACTGGCCAAACCGAGACTGACTGTTTCCAAGCACTAAAATTAACCTTAATTCCTGCCATCTCAGAACACGGTAATGCCTGGGAATTTGCTCCTGGTGGTTACTTACACAAGGGCTGCATCAGATTCTAAGAGATCAGCGCTGGTGTACAGGGGTTTAAAATCAGCCTTCCATTGATTACCAAGGGAAATATTTTTATAGCTCAGGAAGTCTCTATTTTTTTATTTTTTTTTTTAGGATTTAGAGCCCAGTTGCTGAATGTGTGCAATTTAGCCTTTAGCCAAGATATGCTTATATATAAATGTCCTGGAGGAAGGGTATGCCACAGATTCATTACAGTGGGTTTATTATTACAAGAGACTGAGGATGCCTGTTACAAGACTAAGGGAGGGGCAATATGATGAAAGAAGGAAGTAGGGGGCTACATTAAATGGGAATTTGTGTGATGCTGTCCTGGAAACCAGAGCTGGTCAAGTCTTGCAGTGTGCAAAATTACCTTTTTGCTACACTCCCTCTGGACTGTATTGCATAGATTTCAAGCAGCCCCACAGCTTCTCTCTTCTTGTGACCCAGACACAAAAATGTGAGTGAAGGAGAAGGAGGGATAAGGAACCCTGCACAAGGAAGGGCAGCACTGCACCCAGGAGAGGCAAAGCTGGAAAGAGCTTTGCTTTGGAGTTGTGTTGCCCACTTACAGTCTTGTGCCACAACCCTTCACTCTGCCTGTCATGCTGGACATCTCCAGCATACAGATGTTCCCATTGCAGACTCCCATCCAGCTGGGATGTGACAGCTGCATCAGGCATCTCTTTCCCTCACAGACATGCTGCAAGGACTGCTAAAGGGACCAGGAGGTAAACCTTCTCCTGGGGTCTGTAAAAATAGGTGTGTGGATTTTTTTTTTACAAACCCTGATATCTGGTTACAAGGTTTATCATAGGTTGGCCTGCACATGTCTGTCTCTCATGGGGATACCCATCTATCCCCCAGGCAAGGGGGGGCACCTCGGCACTACCCATAGAAGCTACTGCACTGCAATCTATGTATCTCCACCTTGTTTGTGGCAGAAACAAATGGGTTCTCCCATAACACAGTTTCTGCAGTCCAGCAGGAAAATTCCTTCAGCCCATCACTTGTGGCTGGTGACTCCAGCTCTGAGGGCTGCAGGAAAAGGCAGTAAACTGGGAGAGCATCTGTGCATCTGTACCATGCTCCCATCCTCCATCATCCTTACTGACAGTGCTGTGGCTCCTTCCTTGTCCCAGCACCTCCTGCACGTGTCCCCGGGCGTCTTTGTCTGTGCCCTGGGAAACACTAGGGCCAACACGTGTGTGGAGATGGTCTGCAGTACCCAGGTCTACATCCAGCCATGTAACCAGAAAGGAGGCTGGTGCAAGCTGTTCCTCTCCTACGAGGATGACCCAGGATGAAGCCTGGGGACTGCTGTTACAAGACACTAAAGCCTGGCAGTGAATTAAAGCTGGGAAAAGATTCAAGAACAATTACAGCACAGAAAATTATAATTCAAGTTTTAATTTTCCACTTGAAATAATACAGTAAATCTCATTGCCAGTATCATCAAAGTCAGCAGTAAAAACAGTCACCACATACCCTGATCAGGAACAGTGTCAGAGACCTCTGATTAAGGGAAAACAAATGAAAGCTATGGGTAACAATATCCAGAACAGGGACTAGAAAGTAATCAATGATTTCATTCTTGACTGAATAATACCTGCAATTATAAAAGTTAAATGATGAAAGACTTAAAAATAAATATTTAAGGGTCCTCAAAACCATTTCAAAGTAGGAAGAAAACACTGGTTTAATTATTTTTCCCTTAGTGCAAAATCGTCTACATCAGAGTCAATGTTAATGAACGATCACTTTTTTGAGGTTAGGGTTTTTCATTAAACCACCACCCTTAAAAAATATTTAAGTGATTATAACCTACCCCAAAAAAAAAAAAAAAAAAAAAAAAAGAAAATTGTTCAGAAGCCCATGTCAACTTTTGTGAAGAGAAAAATAAAAAGACCTTCATTAACCACATCAAAATCTGACAAGAGTCTGAATAACTAGTAACAGCGTTGTAGCCCAGTAACTACATGACCTCAGAGACAACACAGCTTACTATTGCAAACAAAAAACATCCTGCAAGCCACTGTGCCTGCTGTACTGTAAGAAGGCAGCATTTACACACTTAACAGATCCCCTTCATCACATTCACAAACAAATTCCTCCAACTGTAGCTTAAAAAGGTGAAATGCTCACGGAGAAGGGAAAGATGGTCACAACCTTTTTTTTCTGTTTTTGGTGGTAAAGAAGCTATCACAGTGCATACATATAAACAGAAGATTGTCTGGCAGTTTTACTCAAAAGTTGTAGTGCACAAACTCTTTAACAGTTGATGTCATATAAAGAAAGTCCCACAGATAAATCTAGAGGACTGAAAACAAACTTTGAAAACATTACTGAAGACTAATGTATGGGGTCAAACCATTAGGCAAAATATACACTGAAAAGTTATTTATATTTTATATGATGGAAAACTCTCAGGTTAAGAACTTGTGATAGCTACATCCATAGAAGTTATCAAAACCAGTAAGCTGAAAATTATACTGGGATCAAAACCACCTGCAGCCTCTTTGACAACATTTTTGAACAGTTCTTTGAACCAGCACAGAAATATTCTGTGTACTCACTTTTTTTTTTTCTTAAATAGCCCTATACATAATTGTGA
This sequence comes from Ceryle rudis, assembly GCA_033439905.1. Taxonomy (NCBI): domain Eukaryota; kingdom Metazoa; phylum Chordata; class Aves; order Coraciiformes; family Cerylidae; genus Ceryle; species Ceryle rudis. Next base: position 19,363 of record JAAGNO010026437.1, read on the forward strand.
CATGAACAGGCAATTTTTATTTCTAGAATTGACCATGTGAAATCTAACTAAAAGGCAGTCATGCATTCCTGGGCATGTGCGTGAATACTATGTAAAAACATTTCAGTTGGCTTTAGCTGCTTGCTGAATTCTGAGGAACGTACCTCCATCTTAGGGCTCTTGCAAAATTGTTAGAATGAGTCATCTTAAAACAAACAAACCAACAAACCCAACAGTAAACGCAGCCTTTTGCAGCAGCTGCTAGAAACAACTGAAGGCACAATCAATCTGGTTTGAAGTAACTCATCACGACTAAACATTTGTTTTTCCAAATTGCAATAAAAATTAAAAAAAAAAAAAAAATCCATGAAATCCTTCCAGGTATTTTCAGAGATGGGGCTGGAGGACCAGTTAGGATGATGGGAGTTCCATGGAGACTAAGCGTTGCTGTCCTGGGCAGCAACTGTTAACTGAGGTAGTTCAGAGACCTGAGCTGGGTCCTTCATACCATCAGCTTGCAGACTGCTGGTCAGTGAAATTTATCTCCTTCATTAGCACCTTAGTAAGAAAACTTAAAGTGAAAAGTGTCCTTCCAAGGGTCTGCTACATGGGATTATAGGACTATAGCACCTTTGGGAAAAGCAACGTAGCTCCTCCGCATATTGTCCTTAGCTTTGGAGAGCAGAGTCTGAAGAGCGTACATGAATACCGCTTGCAGAAATACTGTAGCTGATTAGTAAAGCAATTTATTAACAACTTCAGCAAGATTTCTAACAGGATTTTTCTTCTTCAAACAGATATTGCCCAGGAATATCTTTAAAAGAGGTTGGTTGGATTCTATGTATGAAATAACCTAGGTGAGAGTTCACATACTTAAGTCCTTAACAGGATGCTGGACACATCTCAAATACATTCATGTCAGGATGAAAAACTCCACATGCCATTTTTATCTCTAGACTAATTTATTTTAAAACATGAACTAGGCATCATGGCCAAAATAACAAAACTCTGGCACTTCCAAGTCAAAGTGACTTCATCTCTGCAAACTTGGAAATCCACCTGGCAATAAAGTAACTGTTCATTTTGCAGAAGGGATGGCTATTATGAAAAAAAAAATCTACTCCATAATGCTCGGAATATGTTTCAGAGTTCCAAAACTAAAGGCCAAATTTTAATACTGGCTCATGAGCAGATTCTGCAACATAGAAAAACAAAACACAAAAGCCCAAACATTCCTGAAGGAAAAAACTGCATGAAAATGTCTCCTGGGGCTTCAGACACAACTGCTCCACGTGAGTGGCAGGAGGTTTATGGTATGAGAGTGTCTTCAGTTGCTGGCTTGTCCCAGAGGAGCCAATTTCTCTGTGGTTCTGCCATATGTGTCTTCACCTCATCCTGACACAAAGCAAAAGTGCTCCAAGGTAGGGAGCCCCTACAGCATTCATACCAATGGCTGTGAGCGTTTCCTCTGTACATGGGTGCCCAGATGACTCCTGAGAAGAACAAAAACCACTGTACATCGTGGAGTTACACGCAGAAGACGTGACCGTACACTACTTCTGAGTAATTAATTCTCACTTCTCTCAAAATCAGAAATAAGGATGCTTTCTTCCAAAGGAGGAACATCAGCATTAATCTGTGGCAAATAAGTGTTTCTGACCCACAGTATTCTGCTGAAGAGTTGGTTATTCTGTTTGTACAGGCACCACAGGAAAAGGGAAATGGCAGCCAGCATCACCAACGTCATGAGAACAGCCAAAGCTACAAGCCCATGGTATGATGCTGAAAGGGAAGGACAAAAAATGCTGTTAAGCAAATACAGGTATAATTGTATATAATTCCTAATATAAACATATAGATGTTTTGTGGAAAACATATTATTATTCTTCATATGTCACGCATTTTATATTACAGGTTTAACAGTGAAAAATGATACCTCACAAAATATTGGCTCACAATGTGTTATTATTACTCCTTATAAAAAACCAAATTAATAAAGTACTGAAAAAACTTACATTTTTCAGAGGGTTCTGTTGCATCAATATCTGAAACAGAATCCAAAACGGTGATAACATTACCCATAGCTAACAAAAGTTACTATAAATACTCATGGTCAAATTAAGACAGAGAAGACAATCTAACTAAAACCATACAAGAGCAGGCTGTTCTTTGTTTAATTTTACTCATGTCAACTGGTCAAGTTAAATATGACCTAATCTGTTATCTAGAAAAAAACTTAAATTTGGGGGAATATATTAATTGACATTTGTGCAAGGATGAGCAGCAGTATTTATCCACTTATATATTATATATAGTAATACTTGTAATACTACAGTTGTAGTGTAGCATTTACAGTACAAATGCACGAGCAGAACCGTGCAGCAGTAGATTAATCTTGCTATTGAGTCCAACAGTGAGTGACTTGGGCATTTTGGGTGGACTCTGAAAACAGTCCAGCTCTCTCGCAGACCTGTGCTCCTACTCACACGGTGTCTGTGCAGCTCTCCCAGGCTGCACCTGTCCATCCTACGGGGTCTGTGGATGTCAGCCCAATGCTCTGCACATTGCTCACCCACGCAACAGAAAGTCTACCACAGTCAGCAACAACGCAATGGCTGCCCAGGTTTCCTGAAAGAAGGTTACCCTGGCTGGTTGGGTTTTTTTATGGCTATTTTTTCTAATACTAAGGGATGGAATGAAAACTAAGAACACGTAAGCAAGCAACAAAGACCACGTAAAACGATGGTTATAAGGACACAACTGCCTTCTTTTATGGAAGCACGTACCTGCATCCGTTTTACATACAAATCCCTTTTTTTCTCTGCATGGAGAGAATTGCCAGACTCCATCTGTGGTCCTCAGGCTGATACAGAAATTCCCTTTGAGATGCTCAAATTCAGGCTCCCTGATGCCCCAGTTAGAATAATTTAAGGGAGAACCATCAAACCAGGAAACTGTCTCATCTAAAGGCAGAGTTATGAGTCATTATAAAATATCACAGTATTTTGATAAATATTTCTGTTTCAGTTGGCCTTAGCCTCACATGAAAAAAATATCATATTATGGAATGCCAGGATTTTGTCCGTTTGGTGTTATATTACTTTTTATTTTTTCTTGAAGGATTTAAAAACCATCCTATGCTGTTGACACAGAAAACAGCCTGTAGTGCTTCTTCAAGAAGAAAATAAAAGCATCCACATGCATGCATGCATATTGAGTATGAGGAATACTAGTAAGTAATGATCACAGAAAGCTTGATTGGTTTTACTACAAAATAAACATGTAATACGTAGCAAAAAATAAATCTCAACATATAACAGTGTTTTGGAAGATGGTTACACTAGCATTAGAATAACTACAGCAAACCAGATTCTTACATTCAGTTTTCTTCCACCCAAAACTTACTGTCTGTAACAAGCAGGATGTTTAACCAAACCATTTGCACCGAATAACCAAAACTGTGCAGTTCTTCCAAAATGAAGGCATTTTCATCTTCATCTTGAATAGTTAGAAGATTTGATCCTACAAATTAAACACAGAACAATGTTTCAAACAGTCCATGCCATTCAAATGTAAAACAGCATTTCAGAAAGTTAGTATTATGAGCCTTAATTTGAAGGAGCCTTTATATAAGCCTTAGTTTGAAGGAGCTAGGTCTGTTTAGTTTGAGGAAGAGGAGGCTGAGGGGAGACCTCATCACTCTCTACAACTACCTG